>QRFJ01001942.1:118013-248688 GCA_006176705.1 Cocos nucifera | reverse complement strand
GCACATAATAACAGTCTTTTTTAAAACTAAGTCTAAACTAGATGATAATCGCAGAGGTTATGTCCACGTACTGCAGTATTCTTGCTCCGATTACCCACGCGTTTAGGATTCATGTTCTCAATCCCTCGCCTCCTGCTATCCTCAAGGAATCCTGCATAGAAGTGCACAGATGAGCACTAGAACCAGAGTCCAAGCACCAATTTGGATGCAGAAAGAAACCGTAAGTTAGACTCAATTAACGAGCATTTACCTCCAGGAATGACCTTCCTAATCTTGGTTCTCAGGGTGGCCAGGTAAGTAGGGCAGTTCCGCTTCCAATGCCGCTGCTGTTGCAATGGAAAAACACTCCTTTGCCATTCGACCTTCTTTCTCGGTTCTTGCCTTCTTTTCTTCTTTGATCCTTCTACCTTTTGCTTTTTCACAGACTTCTTTTTTCTTTCATAGACTTTCTTTTTGGAAGAAGTCCGTTCTATAGCAAGAACTGAGCCTTTAGAACCTTTCATAGAAAGCTCAGCGGTAACCAGCATATTTCATCAACTGGCAAGGAATTTTGAAGTTTATTGCATGTTGGTAATTCCATGATGAATTGCCCCATATGCATCAGTCAAGGATTGTAGAATTAATGTCGGTTTTGCCAGATCCAAGTCCAACTTCACACCGCAGCTTCTCCAAGCTCTTCCTTGTCCTTGATCATTGTCAGGACAGTGATCTTTGACTGATGCCCCATCACGCATCTTAGCTAAAAAGTTGTTTCGTGACTTGATATTTGGCTGCGCAACTTTCTGTTCACCAAACATCTCCTGAGGTGAGCCAAACATTTGGCGAGCAGTCCCGATATTTTACATGTTGGCACTGTAGCTCATCAGACATCTTAGGCCCAACATGTAGTATCTGGCCTTATTGTCTTCGTTCAAATCCATTTTTTTCAGAGATGTTCTCTGTTCAACATATGGGACGGCTGGGTAAGGTGGGAGGGTCCTGGTCCAAAAATGTGTTAACTTCCTGAACCCAAAATTAATTTTATTAGTTCCTTGAGCCAATCTTTTATAATTGGGTCCAGTGTAGTCTATGTGGTTCAGGATACGTGCCAGTAGGTTGGACGCAAGACATTTTCCTGTAGGAGAGTCAAAGATTCTAGTTAGATACTGTAATTTTGACTTGACCAATTTGTTTAAAGAATTTTATTTTTAAACAAATTAGCTCCCACTATTTTCTCGGCATCCCTACAACTCCTCTGTAGAGATGCGAAAATCTCCGCCGATTGATTTGATTTCTAGTCGGGTGGTGCGGTTCTCACCAAAACTGACTCATTCCACCTCAACCTAATAGTTAATTGGTGATGGGTTAGCAATTGAGTGAACAACTCTTGTTCAATGATTCTCTAATCATGGTGCCCACCCAAACTTGCGTCTCTTAATTCATGAAATCTCACGTACCGGAATATTGATCCACTTCTTAGGTTAAGTCAGACCCACCATTTGCATGGACTGTGTTCCTAATTGGGTCTCTCACTTGTATCCAGAATATTGAGCCCAAACTCATCCTCAGCCCATTAGCATCCAATGCTAATAGACATGGTTTTGCCGTCTTCGTGTGCAACTGAGCCACTGCTATCCATGCGAAGAACAATCAACTCGAGAAGGGCCCGCACGTCTACAATGTGGAAGACCTCGAACTTAATCTTTTTTAGGGAGAATTATTCAAGGTCTCATTAAACTAGACTTGGCTTAGTTCATAACCAATTATGGACTTAACATTTTAGTGGCATGGGTTAGCTCGGATATTTACCACCTCAAATTAGAACTGTGTCAACTAGATATGGCCAGGTAATGTTGTAGGGCGGGGGGGGGGGGGGGGGGGGGGGGGGGGGGGGGGGGGGGGGGGGGGGGGGGGGGGGTGGATCGGTGAAAGGAATATTGCCTTAACTCGCACAAGAACGCATTCAGGTCGAGTAGCTTCCAATTAAAGAACCAGTCGATCGCTGTGCCAAACTTACCTTAGACACCAAATTTGTTGAGTCAGAACCAATTAGGTTTAGCCTACAAATCCAAACTTCTAACCTCTGAGGCCTTAATTATTGTTCTTGCTTGATCGTGACTCGATCTTGACCCAGACTTAATCCTATTAAGGCTGGTCAATTTAGCATTGTGATCCCATTCTAACCAAACTCTTTTGATCGGTTTGATCAACCGCTTAGGACCTAATTGAGCTACCCCAAGCCCGAACCCAGTATTTATGAAATGATTGTCTGTAGAATCTAGAAATTCTCAATTTTTAAGACCTAATTAATATTCCATTAAACTTATTCTTAATTAAGTTGGCGTTCATAAACAAAATATGCACAATAAATTCCTAGGGTTTCAGGATCTAGGTTTGCAGAAAGTAAGTTTTGTGGGTTTCTGATTAAGGACAACATTGCAGCACCCCCTACACGTATTAAGAACACCCCATTCGAATGGAAGAAGAGGGCCTTTAAACCCTTACTTTCGTCTTGATGACCGGACGGCCAAGGAGGAACGCCTTAATCAGGATATGTAAATCTACCAAAACAGTTATTAGATCTATTATCATAATATCTCAAACAAAATAGATCTAATCAAGGCATATTGCATACATCTCATGTATCAAATTCATGCCATTGTTTTTCAGATCTAAATTATCTCATAATAATTCTAAAAAATTAGATTTAAATTGATCTAATTCAAAAAAATTCTAATCTAGATAATTATTGTAGAACTATTCTACATAACTAGTCTTAGACATGCATCAATCATATCTCATATTGATAATTTAAAATTAAAATAATTTTTTATTTGCGTTTATCAGATATTATTATAACACTTATTATATCAGAAAATAGTAAAATAAGAAGATCTAAAAATATAATTTTATCAGATAAATTCAAAGACATGCAAAACTATTCTATAGAATATTATCTAGAACTAGTCAGTGCATATCTTCTTTAATTCTTTAGATCCAAATTATTTTAATTTTTAATTTTTTTTATTTCAAGATTCTGATCACATATCATGTGACATCTAAAATTACTTTTATTTCTAATAAAATTAAAAAATTAAAATTAGATCTAAACAATTTAGAACCATGCTCTGATTTACCAGTTGAAGGGAAATCCTGATTTCCCGGTCCAGGTTTCGGGGGGTTCCCAGGGGGAATTTTGTCCCAGGAAAAAATTCAAAGAGATATATTTCAAAATTTTAAAAATTTTAATCTTTCTTGATCTCCATCTAGATCTTTGATATAAGTTTTAGATCTAATTATTATATATTTTTAACTAAATAGAAATAAAATAAGATTAATTAAATCAAATTTAATTTACCTGATTTGGGTAATCCTATATCCTTGTAGATGACTATTGCAAGCGGAGGTTCTGGGTATCTATAGCCTATATGTCAAGCGCCGTAGGCCTCTAAACCGGTATTCCACTCGAGTTGGGATCCACGAGATCTACTTCTTGCTTCTTCCCAACCTCCAAAAAATCAGAATCTGTATCCTGATCTGGAGGAATCTTCAACATTCTTTTTGGAAGATCTGCCAGGTCGTCCGTGTTGCAGGCAGACGCAAGCCTTCTTATGATTATTGGAATCGCCTTTTTTTTTGATCTGAATCGAGACCAACCTAAGTCCAAAAATACCTTTTGGACGTGGAGAGCAATGAGAGAAGAAGCTATGGCATTGGAGAAGGAGGGGAGAGGCAGCCTTGGGGCGTGGGGTTTTCTTAATTGCATTCGCTATCACTTAGGATTAGGGTTGGGCCGCAGGGTCTTATTTATAGACCTCTTGTAATCCAACTCCCTTCTTCCTCTCAAACCAATTCACAACCCTTTGTCAAATCAGATCTAAATCTATTGGTTGGAAATAGAGACCCCTGGTTTCCTCCTTTGAGGGGCGCCTAAGACCAGTCAAACTAGATTCTTAGAGAGACTCTTGATTGGAATCCAAAAGGGAGTGGAGTCCTTGTCCACAAGGACTCCTAGGCGCCTCTACTTGGGCTTACGCCACCCTTGGCATGCGCCCTTCTCCTTCCCAAGTTCTGGCAGGGGGACAGGCCCCACCAGCTCTCAATAGGTGCATGACATGTGGTCAACAGTCAAAGTTGAATGGTCAACGTTTGACCAGTCAAAGGTAGACTTTTGACCAAAGTCAAGAACAAGAAATGGCAGGTGACGCAAAAATGGCAGGTAATATCTTATCAAATAAGACAACCTATTCTGACTTGGGCAACCTCCAGTCAGACTATATGAAGTGCCTCTGATTGAGCACAAACTCCTTTGGCTCAGTCAGGACACTTATTTGTGATAGTAAAAGAAGAACGTTAGGTTCAATCGAGTGCTTAGCACGATTTTCTTGAACCTAATTGAATCTCATTCAGATTCAATTGAACTAGATCAGTTCAATTGATGATCCAGATTCAAACCCTTGTTTGTGTGACCAGTTAGGTTCAGATTCTGTATGGTAATGGGATATGTCATGATCTCTATCAATAGACATCATCGAAACTCCTTTCGATGGATCAGAACTCTTCTGATTCGAACAGCTAGAATGATCGATCATCTAAATTATTCTAATTGCTCCCAAAATCCACAGTGACACCTAGCAGTATATGGTGGCAACCATCAGATGCTGAATGGCCGAACTCTTGGTGCAACTACCTATGTGATTCAGTTCTTCTATCTTGAGCCCCGATCAGATTAGGGTTAAGGTGAACTCGTCAAACCCTAGCTCTTATCATTATGATGTAATCATTCGATTCGCAGTCCAATGTGAAAATCTAAATAGAAACTCTTTCTATTATTTCACTCTACCATGGCCATGGATTTCTAGACTTGATTTCTCATGATCATCATAGAGCTACTCCTCTACCACCGAGGTAGATAGATCCCATCTTGATGCAATCCAGTTCCTACAATGAACATGCTATATCCAAACATTACACCTCAGGGTTCCATAGTATGGGCGAGTATAGGATTACCTATCCGAGTAATGGTGTAGTCAAAAGCGTATATATAACACCCAAGGCTAATGACCATGCATTGAGTCAAAGAACCAGACACACACATCGACATCGAGTCAGTCATTGACGAGAAAGGTAGCTCCTAATGACTACTCGAGGTGGTCACGCTCAGTGCCCTCGTTCTCTAACGGTACTGTACTTCTCGCTCTGGTGTCTCCACACCGTAGACTCAAGACTCATCTACTAAAGAGAAGCGATCGTACACCAATCTTCCGGATCAATCACCATCCTCGTGATGATCCTATGGTCGGGAGCTGTTTATGAGTTAATAATGATTATTCATGTCTTAAATTTTCAACTCTTGAAAATATGAATTATCATTACCATTAACTCAAAGGATGTATCACAGACACTAAATACACATGTGTGATAGAAAATAACCCATTTCATTAAATTATAGTCAAAATTATAATTTTGCCCCTAGAAGTGTATTACAAGTGTCAGCCAATTCTGGCTTCTAGGGCACATATATCTAACAGACTGCTCATCTTCAAAAGAGTTTTGAAGATCCTCCAGATTAGATTCAGATCTGATTTCTGGAGGTGTGATAGAGAAGAAGAGGATCTTCAGATCCAACCTGAGTGGATACTGGTAGAGGCCAGGTGCTTGCGTGGCTAAGATCCAGAACCTTCCGCTGCAAACAGGATCATCAACAGGGTAATAGGATTATCCAAATCAGATAAATTAAATTTGATTTAATTTATCTTTTAATTTTATTTTATTAAAATAATAAGAATCAGATCTGAAACATATCAAGATCTGATTGGAATCAAGAGAAAAAGTTTTGAAATATATCTCTTGATCTGATCAGATCTGAACGAACCTGGATCGGGAAATCAGGATTTCCCTTCATTTTAGATGTAAGAAAAGCTCTTTTTCTTACACCGATATTTTACTGACCTCTCTTTCTCTTCTTTTTCTTTTTTACATCAATTTTTTGCCGACCTAATGTCTTTTTCTTTTTGACTCTCTTTTTACCAGGCCACCTCCTACTTTTAACTATTCATCGAGCACATAGAGTAGTTGGATGAGAACAAGAAATCACTAGAGGAGGGTTTATAGTCTACAAAAGACTGCTTGAAGGCGATGAAAGAGAAGGTTGCCAAAGAGGAGAAGACCACCATGGGGCTAAAGAAGTAGCTCCAGGAGAAGCTCAACGAGGTGGCGGAGAAAAATAAAGCTTTACTGGATCTTCATAAGAAGGTCAATGAGGGGGAAGAGAAGCTACGGGAGTTGCAGCGAGAGACCTCCAGGATTTCCGACCTGGAGGCAAAAATAAAAGTGCTGGAGGGAAAGGTGGCCTCCATATTGTGGCTAATTTGGTGCTTGAAGACCTTGTTTATCAGGCGCTGATAAGTGGAATCTATATTTTTTGAATCAAAAGGCATCATTTTATAACAGTATAAATCTTTGTCGGTGATAAAGGCCATGTTCTCCTCATCTTCTGAAGCTATTCTGATTTGATTGTAGTCGGAGAAGGTATGCATGAAGCTTAGTAATCTATGATCTAACGTGGCATCGACTAACTGGTTAATTCTTAACAATGAAAAGCTATCTTTTGGGCAGGCTCTATTGAGGTCAGTAAAATCAATACATATCCTCCATTTTTGTTTGCCTTCTTGACCATCACTACATTGGATATCCAATTTAGGTATTATGTTTTCCTAATGAATCTTGCCTTTAATAGCTTATCAACTTTCTCATCTATTGCTTTTTATCTTTCTAGGACAAAGCTTCCCTTTTTCTATTTTACGGGCTTGTATTTCGGATCTATATTTAATTTATGTATGATAATATCTATAGGAATTCCAGGCATATTAGAGGCTATCCATGCAAATACATCAATATTTTTCTAAAGAAAAAAATTAATTTTTTTTTAAGTCGGGAGTTAACCGAGCTCCTATCTGGACTGTCTTTTCTTGATTTTTTCCAAGTGAAACAATGATTAGCGATTCTGCCAACTCAGCTCAAATTTTGCCGACCTCAATTTCAGTATCTAGATCAGATATTTCTGTTGGTGGATCTTTGATTAGTTCCTTCATTTTAGATGCTATAAGGAAGCACTATCGAACCATCATCTGGTCTCCACGCATTTTCTTGATGCCATATCTCATTAGGAACCTGACTAGTAGATGATAAGTAAAAACTACTGCCTTCAGGGTATTAAGCCCATGTCGGCCGATAATGGCATTATATGCAGATGGTATTTTGATGACCAGAAACGTGAGTTGCATGATTGATTGATGTAGTTCCTTTTCAATGGTAACTGCCAATGTGATTTCTTCTTCGACTACTACCAAGTCGCCTTAGAATCCAACTAAAGGGCAGCTTATCTATTTCAGATTATGGATCATTTTCATCTTTAAGAAAGCGTCGTAGAACAATACATCTGCCAAACTTTTATTATTAATCAGGATCCTTTTTACATCATAGTTTGCTATCATCATTGAAATAATGATAGTATCATTGTGGGATGTTTGGACCTCTTGAGCATCATCATCAAAAATAGAAATTATATTTTCAGTACACTACCTTTTTAGAAAAGGACTCCTGGATGTCCTCCGGGGCCCACTACCTTGCGAGATCATGTTGATGACTCCTACAGTCAGTCGGTTGTTCTCAGTTGCATCATTAGACCTATGTCGGAGCTCCAAGACCTGATTTGTCCGATCTCGAACGTACTTGCCTAGGTAGCCTCAGTGAATCAGAGCTTCAATCTCATCTCTGAGTTGTCAATATTCATTAGTGTCATGTCTGTGATCCCGATGGAAGCAACAATACTTGCCCTTGTTCCTTTTGTCAGCAAGAGCCTTCATGGGGATCGGACAGCGGAGATATCCCTAGTTCTCTATCTCCATCAAGATCTATGATCGAGGGGTAGATAGGAAAGCATAGCTATCAAATTTTTGGAAAGAACTTCGGAACATCAAATTTTTTCAAGGTGGTTCACTACTGCTCCCCTAGTTTTTGTACTCCTTCTCATGGGGCTGCTTCTTTTCCTCTTTTTCTTTTCTTTTTTTATTCGACTTTTCTTCCTCTTCAGCATGAACATATTTTCGAATTCTGTCCAACATGGCTTCATAATTCTTTAAAAAGTTTTTGTTGAGGAAAAAGATCAAACGATAATTTTTGAGTCCTCGCTTCAGGGCCAACATCATGCTAGCCTCATTGAAGTCTTTGATTTCAAGAATAGCCATATTAAAGTGGGCCATATACTTCTGAAGAGACTCACCGTCCTGCTGCACTATGGAGAATAAGCTGTTCGAGTGCTTCAGGTGGAGCCGATTGCTCTCAAAATAGGCCATAAAGAGCCTGCTCAGTTGATCAAAATAAGAAATGGATCTAGGATGAAGTCCAGAGAATCATATCCTCATAGATTTTTTTAAGGTGTCCTGAAGCCTCATCACGTCGCAATACCCCTCAATGTAGTCTTAAGGGTCCGCGAAACCATTAAACGGCTCGAGGGGAGGCATTTTGAATCGAGACAGAATTGGTTCATTCAAAAGTTCAGTAGAAAAAGAGGAGGTGAGGTGAAAATCTTTCTTATTTTGAGAGAACCTTTTACCTCTTTCAATCTTTTTTCTAGATCTTGAAGTTTCTATTCATGATCCATCTCCTGCGGTGGGATCCGACTACAAGTAGTTGATTCTGCTTTAAAGGGGCATCCATCTTCTTGATCTGGAAGATGCGTCTGGTGGCATTCTTAAGGAATTGGGGGGTAGCTGGTCCATGGCGTAGCTTCTTGAGGTTCTGGTAGAATCAATTCTTGCCGCCACTCCATTACCTACTAAAGTTATTACATGGTGATAGTTAGAGCCTGGACCTACTGTATTAGGAGACTAAACTGCTAGAGATCGATCACTATCAGAGGATGGAATTGGACCATCTCTAGAGAAACTCTGGAGGAAGATGGAGTCAAATTTTGCATCTTCTTAACCATTTTTCATAAATTTTGGATTGCATCCCTTCCTCTAGCGCTAATCTGTTGCTGCAAGGCCTCAGACGGAAGTGAAGATCTCGTGTTGGAGAACTGGTTGGGTTGGATTGACTCGAACTTATCAAAAATCTGCAAGAAAAATCTAAGAACCGATGGAGTACCCTCCGATTTAGAATCCTCTGATGCTTAAATCAGCTGAGGTCTTGAGAACAGATAATAGAAAATAAAAATTCAGAAGATGGAATGAGAAGATTTTGGAGGGAATTTGATCTTCCTTCAATGGGGAAGGAGTGATTCCAGCAGAGTTTAAGCTCTGTGGATCTTAAGTGTGAGCTTACCTAGAGGAGTACCCTATCCTCCTATTTATAGAGAGGATCATTTGGGCCTTATAGAGGATTTGTTAGGCCATTAGTTTGTTATGGCCAGCTGGACTACAGTTGTTGGCCATTGGCCTTACTGGTGATTAGCTAGAATATGACTGGAGGAGGATTGCATTTTGATTGGAGTGCAGTCGATGCTTTAATTAACTGTCGAAACATGTCTAGGTCGGTAAATCATCGATCTAGGTTTGATGAGATAGATGATTTACCAGTCTCAATATTAGATAGTTTACTATTATCGACAACATCGGTATTTGACCGATCTCGAGAGGTCGCAACTGGAGTATAGCCGATGAGATCGATATTATCCCGATCTCCTATAGAGCAAGACAGTCGCTACCTTTTAGGAAAGTAAAATACTGGCTTAATTATGGATGGCCAAGCTGAGGTTGGTTTATTAACGATCTTCCTTGAGGTTTATTTCGAATATTATGGAGAATGATGTCGGACCGATCTCGAACTCATTCTGACCGGTCATCCACCGATCTGGACCTAATCAATCGATTTGGCTCTAACCAACAACCTAGCGCCTAGGTCGATATTTTGCTGATCTGACACCAAATTTTTTGATTGCCTGTTATTTGAAATGGTGACCCCTTTGATGATGCCACATGTCTATTAGGAGATGACTGTACCAACAGATAGCAAGTTCGTATGTAGGCAATTAATTTCAAGATGATGTTTGGTATTCCAAACATTATCTTCTTTCAAAGTATCTTTTTGGAAAATGTGTCAAGTTTAATTCCAACAAGACCAAGGATACATGGTTAAATCAACTATATATAGTCACTCAAGAAATTTTCTCTTTGTCTCTCTCTCTCTATTTTTTTTCCCCTCTTTCTCGTTTGGAAGATTCAACTTGATGAGTTTAAGAGGAAGCTACCTCAAGTTTGATAGTCGACTTCTTTCTAAGACATATATGGAGATCAGAATATCAAAATAGCTATCACATTACCATTTGCTGAGGCATCCGAGGTTGTATATTAATTATTTTAATAATCCTATCTCTGTGTTTGTTTGAGTTTGTTACCTTTTCTATCTTTCTTTAAGCAAAATTTGATAGCAAACTTTGCACACAGTCTTACATATTAGTTATTTCTATAATTGTGGGTATCATTGAGTATAAAGACACAGTAGGCCCAGACATCATCATTAATCTGTGATGAAAACTTATCCAAAGATGACTATATCATTTGCAAAATCCCCGTTAAATATCTAGTGAGCACTGACTTACATAGAAAATGCCATATAGACATGCATGACATGCTTGGAATATTGGAATAATCCAGATGGTATATTTTATCTCCCATTGGGTTAGTACTTCATTCATACGTCTGAAATTAGAAGTCAATGCCAAGCTTCCATCATCCTCTTTTTTGGTTTAAGGGAGCTCGTCCATTATTTTTTCTGCTATTAACTTAGTTAACAACTAGTCTATTCTCTTTGATTGTAAGATCATTCTTGGGTTTGGCAAGCTGCGGGAATGCACAAAAAATATTAGAGAATCAAGTGTTTCTTTATTAGGTTAGCATGGATGATGCCCTTTTTCTACTATTGCAGGATTTTGATTATATGCAACTTTATGAATGAGAAGAAGCCCCCTACTATACTCTCCCTTTGGTCTCACATAAAGAGACAATGATAGAAAAGTTTAGCAATGTAATTGTTACATCTAGTGATGGCCCATCCACTATGGCACTAGCGATCTAAATACAATCCAACACATGTCCTCGCTATGGGATGCTCAGAAGATTGCCACCTGAACCTTTGCGACCATATTGAAAAGAGCTCCAAAATCTTCCACCTGCTAGGCAATAAGCAGCTGACTACTCTTTTGCTCCACCTCTTTACTTGTCGAGATCCATATCTCAACAAACTCTGAAACGTGCTAGGTCATTATCCTCCAGCTACCAAAACACATCCTTACATCTCTAACAGAATAATGGTGCATGTTCCCTTCGGCGGCAAGTACCCATCTTTTCCTACAAAAAATCAAAATTTTTGAGACCCTCCAGATAAGGTGAAAACTAATCTCGCATGCCTTCTCCCAGAGATGACGTCCATATGAATTGGACCCATTTCTCCCACAAAGCTTCAATCAACTCTACCTCTTCCATAACACTCCCTTCCCCGAAAGGATGTTCGTTGGATCCCCATTTTTCTCCGTACTCCACTTTAAGCTAATTTTACTTCATACTCGACTATCCAGTTGAACTCTTTTTGAGAACTAGAACCTCTTTTGTTTGCTTCTGTGGGAAACTAACTTAGGCATTAGAGGGTCCACCATTGAGGAATTGACCGTTGCAAGGACTTTCCTATTTTTGGTGGTTTTGCAGGATCCAAAGTGTGGGACCAATCACAAATTGGGTACCAACATGCCCTCTCAAGGTCTCGTCCGACCATTCTATGAAGTCCATCCTCTCTCTTCGATGACAATAGATTGGTGCAAGAGGAAGGATCTAACCCATATTTGGGTTTTGAGTTCTCCCACATCATTCGAGTATGAAAAATAAGAGGACCGTGACGACATCCTCCGCCACCCTCCTGGAGGTACCTGCAGAACTTGTCGACCCTAATCAGGGTCACCAAGATCTCAAAATCTTGGAGACGTCAACTACCCTAGTCGTTACCTCCGAGCAATTTTATCAACTCTTGCAATAGATCCAAGCATTGTCTACCATGGTACATGATCTATAGTAGTTTACTTGTCAACCTGTTCCAACATCAAGCGATCACCTAGCCTCTGAACATCTTGAACCCCCTCTTTCCTCAAGGAGCCCAAGGTGGGACAATCTCTCCTGTCCTGCCAGCTTGGGAAGAGTGCCCTGGAGCTCCCGATCCACTTATCGGAGTCCCGAATGAGTTTCACCTAATCATCACCCTTGGCTCAAAGGCAACGAGTGAGGTAACTTTCGTCTTCCTCACATGACTCATTTGCAAATAGATCTATGAGCTGCCAACCCAGAAGAAAGATCGACCAACATGATGAGCTAGATCAGAAGACTCAGGAGGTGGACTGCTATCTCAAGGTCTTCCACCAACACCAGCTAACTCTGGGGTAGAGCCTTTGTTTACAACTTCCCCACCTTTATAGTGCAGATCATGGAGGAGCCAATTCCTCGCCGCTTCAAGGCACCATCTATGGAAGTCTATAACAGCACCACCAATCGCTATGACCACCTAGAGAGCTTCAAGGCCCTCATGATGCTGCAAGGGGTGTTGGACATGGTGCTGTCCAAGTTTTTTCCCACCACTCTCCAGGATGCTGCTTGAGCTTGGTACATCAGGCTCTAGCCGAACTCTGATCCATCCATTCTTCAGAGGAGTTTGGCTGCTAGTTTTCTGCACAATTCCAAAGTAGTAGGAAGCCAAGGAAGGGTGCTGACGCCCTCTTCTCCATCAATCAAGAAGATGGAGAATCTCTCCGAAGCTATATGAGTCACTTTAAAGTAGCTATGTTGAAAGTCTGCAATCTGGATCCTTTGGTTGAGGTGTCAGTCCTCAAGAAAAGGTTGAAGCCGAATAGCTTCTACTTCTCCCTCTCAAAGAAGTTCCCTCGCGACTTATCCGAGATTCTTGCTTGAGCTGACAAGTATATCACCGGTAAGAAAAGGATGGCGGAGAAGTGAAGGGAGAAGGTTGACCAGAAGAGGGCTAGCTAGGGAGGACCAGCCTACTCTCCAACCAAAGAAGTAGAAGTATGATGGGAGGTCTCCCCATTGGTCTCGGAACCCTCGATATTACGAGGACTTCATGCCTCTGGACACTCCTTGAAGGCAAATTCTGATGGAAATAAAGGACAAAGATGTTCTCCGATGGCTCGGGAAGATGAATTAGAAGACTCAGTCCCAGCATGACCAATCAAAGTATTGTTACTTCCACAAAGACCATGGTCATGATGCAGAGGACTGCTTCCAGCTTAAGAAGAAAATAGAAGCCCTCATCTGACGAAGCTATCTACGAAAATTTGTCAACCAATCGAAAGATGCTGGGACATCAAGTTGCGAACCTCATCCTGCACCCGAACCTCTAGTCAACAATCAACCTGTCGCTAGAGTCATTCACACCATCCCCTGGAGAAAGTGAATGGGACACCTCTCCCTCACACCTGGAAGTCCATGTAGCCTTCAGCCCAACTATCTATAAGAGGCCTCATATAAAAGATGATTCTATAATGGAACTCCAATTTTTCTATACAAGAGAAATATTGCGAGTGAAGCAATTTAGAGAAGTGAAGTTTTAAGCTAGGCCAGGCCACTGTGCCTCATAGAAAGCCCTAGGCACACCCTAGGCTGGTCACCATGCTCGAAATCTTGGTTGTCCTATATGCCTATGCTAGTAGAGGACTCTAACCCTCGAAGAAGAACTAGCCCATGCTGGTCAATGAACCTCAAGCCAGGCCATTACACCTCATAGAAAGCCCGGCACACTCGAGGTTGGGTTACCATGCTCAAAAATCTTAGTTGTCCCATACACCCATGCTCATAAAGGACTCCAAGCCTCAAGGAAGAACTATCCTATGCCACCAGCGAATCTCGAGCCAGGTTACTGTACCTCATAGAAAGCCCTGGGCATACCCCAGGCTAGGTCACCATGCCCAAAAGTCTCAGCTATTTCATATGCCCATATTGATAGAGGACTCTAAACCTCAGGAAAGAACTAGCCCACGTTTGCCAACGAACCTCGAGCTAGGCCACCGTGTCTCATAAAAAGTCCTGAACATGCCCTAAGGTAGGCTACCATGCCTCATAGAAAGCCCCAAGCATCGAGAAGGCCTTGGACGACCAAGCCTCGAAGCCTCTTTTCAAGCCCATAAACTCAAAGGTGGAACTTTAGCTCATGAGCATCGAACTACTGGACCTTGAGAAGGTCCCCTCCTCGAAGCTGATGCACCACAAAGGATGCTGACTAACACCTTCGTTGCATTTCACCAACCCTGGAGGGCCAAGGCCTCATAAGAAGCTCACCAAAGCAGAAATCCTAAGGTCCAAAATGAAACAATGTCATAGGTCACAACATAATGACTTAGAAGTATTCATTCGCAACAAAATAGAGAGAGATTAAAGCAAAATCTTTTTTTATTCATCCAAAAAATAAGATTATAGGACTCCAGACTTTGGTACATAGAATGCAGACTTTGAAGTACAAGGATGGTAGGGGTAGAACCCCTTACACTCAACTTTGAAGAGACATCCTCACCAGCCTGAACCAACAGAAATAGGGGATGGCATGAGTTCCATCGATGTCCATCTCTAGGATATTCCATGATGGAAAGCCCTTGAAAGATATCTCAAGAGGGAATGTAGATCCGACTAAAAAGTCTATGACCCTTTAGATAGGCCTGAAGTCAAGAAGGCCCCTCGACTTGCTGCTCACCCCTTGTTGGACCATCGATGAATATAGGCCTTGTTATCACTGAATATTGCTCCATATTGAAATGGTTAGGATGTTAGCAGTCCAACATTGGAACAATTGGAATGCCAGTAGATGGCCCCAGTCGTAGCTCCATGACAAGAGCGGCAACATTCACCGCCACCTTCCTCACCTGGCCCTGGAGGCTCTATAGACAAATGGAGAGTGGGAGAGAACCCCTTTGAAGTGCAGAGAGCATTGGCAGTAATCCGACTGATAGAAAGCGACACCAGTAGCATCCTCTCTAAGACTCACAGAAGTGGAAGTAGATTTGGCCATAGGCCGGACCTCCTTCCCCCCTACTTATAGAGGAACTGGGCAGAAAAGCATCCCCTCACCTCTTAGATCGAGTGATAGGTGGTACTACCATAACAGCTCCAAAAGACCATGCCTTTCAATAGAAATGCATCCCTAATGCCTGAATACAAGGATCAACTGATGACTTTCCTCCGGGCCAATAAGGATGTATTCGCCCGGTCAGCATCAAATATGCTAGGTATCTCTCCTGACATCATTGTTTATAAATTAAATATGAATTCAGAATATTGGTCAGTGCAATGGAAGAAAAGAAGCTTTGCCCTAGATCGACGATACACCATCAATGAAGAAGTCGACAAATTGATGATAGTGATATTTATCCAGGAAACCCAATATCTTGAATGGATCTCCAATATTGTTATGGTCAAGAAGGCTAATGGCAAATGGAGAATCCACTACAAGAAAAAGGGTTATTAGAGAGAGCTATATGCCATCGCTAATAAGGGGTTTACTATCGTTAAAGCTATTAGCGATGGTTAGTCGTCGGTGAAAGTCTATCGGATAAAGCCTAGTCGCTAATTATGATTATTAGCAATGGTAAAACTCCCATCACTAATAAAGGTAATTGCAATGGACAGTGCTATTGTTAATATTTTTTATTTTATTTTTATAATTAAAATTTTAAAATACTATTAACGACGACATATCCTATCGCTAATTTTATTTCTAATATTTTTTTATTTTATTTTTTAATTTAAAATTTTAAAAACTAATAGCGATGATATTTTTCATCTCTAATACTATCATTAATATTTTTTATTTTTTAAATTTAAATTTAAAAACTATTAGCAATGATAGGTGCTATTGCTAATGCCATTGCTAATAATTTTTAATTTTTTAAAAAAATTATAATTAAATTTTTTAGTGGCATATAAAAAGAGTTGATCTAGGGAATAACCCCTTTGCTAGGAGATGATCCATGGATCGACTCCAGCTATCCTACCATGCAAAAATAGAAATGGGATATTTTTGTTCTACCATAGGGGACGATCTATGGATCGATCTCTATGACGAAAATTTTTATAAGGCTAGTTTTTCGACCCTTTTTTGTGCATTATATGCCTAATAAATACTTTTCAATGACTTTAAATGGCTGCTACTCATTCTCCATCATTGATTGAAGGTATAAAGGCATTCAAAAGAAAAAAATTCAAAAAAAATTAAGAAAAAAAGATTGAAAAGATTTTTCAGCTCCAAGTCAAAAAAGCCTTCATTTGAACCTTTACCACCTCTCAAAAGTAAATTCAATACTTCATTCCATCTGAGGGTATTCTCAAAGATTTCTTTCATTATGAGTAAACTATATCTAATGATCTATTTATTAAAAAATGTCCTAAAGTCAATCATTTAAGTAGTAGATGATTGAAATTAGTATATAAATTATCTAATAATAATAGTTATTTAGCTGGTTCATAATAAAAATTCTATCTTCCTTAAATGAACTCCTAAATTATGATGAAGTTCTTAGAACCATAATCAATCGATAAAAGATAATTTATCGGATCGTTCTTAAATTATTCATGATCAAATGATAAGTTATTAATAAGGATGATAACTTATCGAGTGTAGATCATCGTATGCCATATGCATTGGTTGTCCTCGTAATCAAGTGGTGTGGAGATACTGGTATGGTATTCAGATGAGATGTAGAAGTATATCTACACTGAACATGATCAATGTAGTACTCTACTATCAAGAGTAGCTAGCTAAGGCCTATGGGTATAAGTGTTCTTCCGATCTGAGATCACCATGGTGACTTATGAGCAACTTATTATACTTTGGTGCTGGACTGCCTATATTTTTAATATAGATGACGGAAGGTTTTTGGGTATAGTTAAGTATTTGTAGAGTCGGTGTGTGAGTCAAGATGAGATTGACCACTCCTGATTAACTTTAGAAAGAGAATGTCTCACTATATTTTAATTTAGCAAAATCTAAGCCTGGGTAATCCTCGGTGTCATGAAATTTGCAAAATTTTGAGACACAATAGAAATAACTTGTATGATAGCATACTCAAAGTCATCTTGAGCATTATTGATCATAGGAATGAATTATATAGTAACCATAGGCCAGGGTTCTAAGAATGTTGCTTTGTATACATTCGATCTATCCGGATGTCGAAAATCATTGCTAGATGGTAACTTCGATTGGTATAAAAATTGATTTTTGTGCTATCAACTTAGGTTCGAACCTATGGAGTCACACACATTAGAGCTTGTAATCTGATCGAATGGTTAATTGATGATTGAGAATCGTTTTGAGGTCAAACATTCAATGCGATTGATGTTTGACCTAATGCAAGTATTGCAGAAGAATCGATTAGCAATTAGATTGCTAAATGGCTTAATTTGATTGAGCAATCAGGCTAAGATCAAATCTAATTGAATTAGATTCAATTAAAATTAATTTAGATTTAATTAGATTAAGTCTAATTAGTTTATTGGATAAGTCAATTGCAAGAAAAGAATAATTTCTTATTTGACTAGGACTTGGGTACACCTGATTGACTTAGGATTTAAATTAGATTTAAATCTTAATTTAATCTAATTTAATTAGGCTCTTAATTAAACTAGGATCACCCTTAATTAGGTTATATTTAATTTAGTTTGAATAAAATTTAAATTAGATTTAAAATAATTTTGACCTAGTCAAATAAGAGGAGTCCCAGTTGGACTGGGACTCTCTCTCTTTCACTTATGCCTAAGAAAGCCCACACCATATTTTAATTTTAATTTTTTTTCTATGTTTTCCCATGCCTAATAAAAGGTTTCCCATGCCCCATATTAGATTATTTAGAATAAATTTTGACTTGGTTAAAATTATGAGAAAGTTGAAAATTGTTTCCTACTTGGAAGAGTCTTCTTTGACTCAAACTTCTTCCTCCCTTGTGTGCCAACTCTACCCACGCTCCTCTATCTTATTCAGCTCTTTTCTTCTAAGTTTTTTGTGTGAGAATCAGTAATTACACGAAAAAATAAGTGGAAGGGGCGTCCAAGAGTTCGACGCCCCATAGAAGTCCTCCTTTGACTAGGTTTTGATCTAGTTTTGTAATATAAAAGGGACACCTCTTTCTTTGACCATGAAGGATGAAAAAAATCCTAAAAAAGTCATAGAAAATTAGATGAGAAGGAGGAGAAGGCATGGAGGATTTATGGCACCAAGATTTATGGAGAAGAGCCTTCAATTAAGACATCAAAGGTTGATGTCTTGAAGAGACAAGGTAAGAGAGAAGATTGTCTTCTCTTGTGATTTTGTTTAAAAGTCTTTATCCTTTATTTTTGTTTATGAGTTTTATATGATAAAAATTTGAGAGAAAGAGAGGAAGGGCTTGAGGAATGATGGCACCAAGATCCTTAGAGAAAAGATCTTCATCTGGACATCAAATGTTAATGTCTTGAAAGGCACAAAGGTAAGAGAAGATGGTCTTCTCTTGTTGTTTTGATTTTAATCTTTCCTTCTTATTTTCTTTTTATATTTTTATGTGGTAAAAACCTGAGAGAGAAAGGATAAGGGTGTGGGATATATTCTCAAAGATTTTTGGGAATAGAGACTCTTTTTTTGGACATGATCTGATCATGACCCATTGCGAGAAGAAGAAGAGAAGAAGGTCTTCTCTTAGGGTTTCCTTAAGAGCCCTTCTTCTTAATTTTATTTATGAGATTTTTATAAGAAAAATTTGAGAGTGTGAGATCTGAAAAAGTGAAAAAAAATCTAGAAGAGAAGGTCTCCTCTGAACCTAGCATAATAGATGTTTTTAGGATATCAACCGTTGATGTTTTGAAGGAGAAGATTTATCTTATCCTAAGGTTTCTTCATATGTATTTATTTTTGATTTATGGAAGATCCAAGGATTGAATTCCTCCCTCATTCCTCCTCATGTTTTTTATCTCTTGGATTGTCCAAGAGATCTAAAGAATATGTATTTGATTAACCACCAGGAGGGATCCGCGAGAAGCTAGCACTTCAAGCGGATCTTCATTCAACGAACCTTCGATCTATGTTGCAGGTTCATATGAATTACCTATAGAGGTCGGATGCTTGTGTGTCTCCAAAGGCAACAACAGATTCAACTATAGAGTTCTTGACCTGTGCAAAGGTAAGAGATCTGATCTCTTGGTGACCTAGATGTGATCTAGGATTAGAACTAAAATTATTCTAGATCTAAATATTGATATGATCAATACCACTTATAATTAATTTAATTTTAGATTTATATTTATATTATAATATATTATAGATCCTTGATGTAGGATTTTGTAATTTTATTACATGCATATTATAGATTAAATAGTTTAATCTATATCTTCTGCTGCTCTATATTTTGAAAAAAATTTAAAATCTATGCATGAAACCCTGCATATTTTCTATCAGTGGTATCAGAGCATCTAGGTTTTATTATAACAAGTTTATGTATACTTTAGATTAAATCTAAAAATTAAAGTTAATTAAAGATCGCATATACTACCATAAGGTTTGTCCTGTTGTAAGATTAATTCCTTATAATGAAAAGGCTGTCCTAGTATATGCTGATTTAAATCAAAATCATGAATTATTTAGATTAGATTTTAAAAAATTTATGATTTAATTTTTTAATTTAAATATAAAATTTAATAAATATTAGATCTATTTTAGATTATTTAGAGTAGATCTAAATAATATCATGATTGCACATACTATCATAAGATTGTCCTGCTGTAAGGTTTACCCCTTATAGTAGAAAGGTTATCCTAGTATGTGCTGATCCAAGAAACATAAATCATAAATATATTAGATGAGATCTAAAGTGATTGATGATTTACTTTCAAATTTTAAATCTAAATTTAAATGGTTTATGATTTGATTTTGATCATTTAGATGAGATCCATGTGATATGTTTCATGTTTAGATCTAGATCCTTATATTGCATATGTTGGATATGTAGCTTTTATTTTTGAATCTAGAATAAATATGTATGACGTATTTATTCTATAAAATTTTAAATTATTAACTTACTTTCTGCAAAACCCTAGATTCAAAATCCTAGGACATGATCTAAACAATGAAACAAATATGATCTAAAACCATGTATTGAATACGATTCAATGTAAATTGTTTACAATTTGAAAATATTTCAAACAATAAAATCAAAAATTAGTTTTGAGGTTTCATAAACCTAAACTTTAAACTTAATTGAGAATTAAGTGATTGTTTAGGATCTAGGTTTGTGATTTGAAGATCCTAAGATAATTTCATAAAACTTGGGTTAAAGATTAAATGGGTTAGTTTTGATCAAGTCATTAACTAGGTTAGACCTAGGGTTAGATTAAATATGGACTGAATTAAAAAATTGATCAAACCTAATTAATAGTTAATTAGGATTAGGTTATTTCTTTTCTATAGATCAATTCAATAGTTGTAATTGATCAAAGTCCATATATCTAACAAATGGACCTGATCGTGGCTCAGTGGTCGAGCCCGAGTCTTTAGGTAGATCAAATCAAAATTGATAAATTAATTAGTATCTAAGGTAAGTCTGGCATCCTAGATCAATGGTTTTTAATTGACAGCCTGCTTACCTGGCCATTTCTAATGGTGTCTAAGGCAAGCCTTGGCAAATCCTTCCACCGATCTTACTTACCTGGTCAATGTGGTTAATCAAGTTTTTGATTAGATTGCTCATTGATTCATGCTAATCCATGTCATATAGAAAATTAGTGAGACTGATTTTATTCAATGAGATTGATTTATTCAGTGCCCATGGACCATAATTGATCCTAGTCCTCATCAGTGACTTGCGAAGTCAGTGGAAGGACTTGACTTAGTGAAGTCAGTGGGAGCAAATTGATCCATATCCTTTCTATCCATAAGTCACTAATAATTTAAATCCTCTAAAATTATTAGGTCCTTAAAATGATGAAGTTATGGAGATAATCGAGTCATAGCCTTCCATTAAGGTATTTGATAATGAGTCCATTAATTCAATAATCATTGGAGGCCCATAGGCCTAGTGCTTGTTGACTAATGAAATTATCATTAATCATATGACGATTTAGATGTGTCTCTCTAATGGTGGTTAGGTTGACCAACCATAGTTGGGCTTAATCATTCGTTAGTTAGATGCACCAAGTATGCTTATGTTAATGGTTAGACCTAACTGGATCCTTATAGTGGAGGCCCTAGCCTACTGATTAAATTTTTGGGATAAAATTAAATTACTAAAAATTTTTTGGAGAAATAATTGATTATGAATCAATCCTTAGATGTACATGGATTGAACAACCATAGTTAGACTTGTGTACAGTCTACGTGGATTCAAGTACCTACTAGAAAATTAAAGTAATTCTCCAAATTGGAGGTAGAGGCTACCAATTTGAATATAATAATGAAAGAATATTTAGACTAAAGTTCAAGTTTTTAGGCTTAAAATGATTCATATACAATAGGTCATTATTCTCTATTAAGGTTGAATCCTAATTGCTCCTATCACTGTTAGATAGTGAAAACTTATGGACCCAACTTCGATAATCAGTATCGAAAGTTGACTATTTGTTCAGCAGTATGAATGAGTTTGTATTGAGATTTCTAAGTCCAGTCAAAATAATTAGTCTAAGATTAACCCAAATCAAGCATAGTACTTCTAATGTCTGAAATAAGATCATAGGAAGAAGATTTATCTTACTTTCCTTGACCACAACAGGCTGAACAAGAGAAAGGAGCAAAAGTTGCTCATTAAAGATGTTATATGATAACACCTTAAAACTTCTCTGTATGTAATTCTACTACCTGGGTATTAGATACCAGTGGTCTTATGCAATTCATTGCAAAAACTTAAGGTAAGTGGAATGTACACATCCTAGTTAGATTATATCATGGATGTCTATGTTTGGCATTACAGGCTTAGTCATATTGACAAGAACAAGATAAACAGGTTAGCTTGAGAGAAAAATTTTGATATCAATAATTGTGAATCATTGATAGCCTGTGAATTTTATCTTCTTGGGAAGATGATAAAGTCATCTTTTATTGAAAAAAGTGAAGGAGTCGATAAAGTTCTAAGTCTCACACATAGTGATGTATGTGGACCTTGAACTTAAGTGCCAAAGAAAGACATTAATATTTCGTTACAGACGACCTATCTGGATATGGGTACGTCTGGGGTGAATCATTTGAAATGTTCAAATGATTCAATAATGAAAAAGAAAAATAAATTGGATAAGGTATTAAAACTCTTCGATCAGATCAAGGAGGCAAATACTTATCTAGTGAGTTTGTGACATATCTAGGAGAGAATAGGATTCTCTCTCAGTAGATTTTTTTTTGGAACACAGTATATCTAAAAGGAGAAATTGAACTTTGTTAGACATGGTTTAATCCATAATAGGGTATACTTGTCTGCCTGTTGCAGGGTTGTACTCTTGTGACTATCTTTTTTACTCTAAAAATTTATACCAAGTTAATCTGTTGTATTGACTCCATATGGGATATGGATTGAGCGTAGACCTAGACTCTCTCACTTTCAAGTTTGGAGTTGATCAGCCTATGTCGTATATTTGCATACAGATAAACTTGGATCCTGGTCCAATAAGTGTTTAAAGGTTATTAATTCTGCTATGCTAAAGAACATCAGATGTTCATCAGCAGTAGGGCATTCCTTTTGGAAAGGAGTTCCTTAGAGAAGAAAATGATGCCTATCAAGTTGAACTTGTAAAAGTTTGATCAATAGAAAAGAACCGACGTTATCTAATAAACCTATAGAATTGGATTTGATCAGATCAAATTCGGAGCCCATTAAAGTGTCACCTTTATGAAGATCCGGTAGAGTACTACATTAGTCAGATAGATACTTCAGTGTCTAGGTTTGAGATGGCAATCATGTTGAGCTCGATAAAAACAATAAGGATCCGATCACCTATAAGGATACAGTGTAGTGGCTTGATTCTAAGAAGTGTCTTAGAGCCATATGATCCAAATTGAAGTCTATGAAAATCAATAGTATATGGACACTAGTTGATCACCGGAAGGGATAAAACCCATTGGATGTGAATGGATTTTTAATAGGATCAGAGTAGCACAAATGGGAAGGTAAGGATCTATAAAGCCCATCTAAGTATCATCTCAGAGTTTGAACATACATTCTGAACGTATATCTTAGTTATAAACAAAGACAAACCCTGCACTTATTATTGGACAAAATGCTTTATAGTATTATTTCTTGTGATGTTTGAGGATGAAATTCTCTTAACCTGAAATAGCATTCCAATATTGCAAGAAATAAAGGTTTACCTGTCATCTTATTTATCCATGTATGAAATTAGACATGGTATACTTACTAGAGGTAGTGAGCAGATACCAGTCTGATCCAAGTAAGAGCCACTGAAGGATTGTATAGACAATCCCTAAGTATTTGGAAAATACTAAGGTCCAGTGATTCAAATATGGAAGTACTGACTTACAATATATGGATGATTTAATTTCAATCAGAACAAGATGATAATAAGAGAATGTTGACTCATACCCTAATTATAGGAGCAATCTACTGGAAAGGTTTCAAGCAGGATACTTTAGCCTATTCAATTAGTGATGTAGAGTATATCATGGCATATGATGCTGCCATGTAAGCTATATGGTTACTGAGGTTCATTAGCAGGTTGGGAGTGGCACCCTCCACCCATGGTCCAGTCCTATCGTAGCACTGAGGCCATAGCTCAGGCTAAAGAACCGAAGGATCAGCATATTCTACATCATTTTCATCTTAGATATTTAATCTGGATGACGTCGATCTTTAGAAGATCGATGTAAAAGAAGAACTTGACCGACCCATTCGCTAAGATCTCAGAACCAAGGAGTTCTACGAACTCAAGTGAAAGATAGGATATTTGATATCATTCTGATTGACTTTAGTCTAAGTGAGAGTTGTTAAAAAATATGTCCTAAAGTCAATATTTAAGTAGTAGATGATTGGAATTAGTATATGAATTATCTAATAATAATAGTTATTTGGTTGGTTCATCATAAAAGTTCTATCTTCCTTAAATAAACTCCTAAATTATGATGAAGTCCTTAGAACCACAATCAATCGATAAAGAAGGATTTATCGGATCGTTCTTAAATTGTTTATGATCAAATAATAAGTTATTAACAAGAACGATAACTTATCGAGTGTGAGTCATTGTATGCCATATGCGTTGGTTGTCCTCATAACCAAGTGGTGTGGAGACACTAGTATGGCATCCAGGTGAGATGTAGGAGTACATCTGCACTGAACATGACCAATGTAGCACTCTACTATCAAGAATAGCTAGCTAAGATCTATGGATATAAGTGTTCCTCCGACCTGAGATTGCTATGGTGACTTGCGAGCAACTCTCTGTACTTTAGTACTAGACTGCCTGTATTTCTAATATAGATGATGAAAGATTTTTGGGTATAGTCAAGTACTTGTAAAGTCAGTGTGTGAGTCAAGGTGGGATTAACCACTCCTGATTAACTTTAGAAAGAGAATATCTCGCTGTGTTTCAATTTAGCAAAATCTAGGCCTGGATAATCCTCGTGAGGTGTCACGAGATTTACAAAATTTTAAGACATAATAGAAATGACTTGTATGATAGCATACTCGAAGTCATCTTGAGTATTATTGGTCATAGGGATTAATTATATGGTAACCATGGGTCAGGGTTCTAAGAATGTTGCTTTGCATACATTCGACCTATCCGAATGTCAGGAACCATTGCTAGATGGTAACTTTGATTGGTACATAAATTAGTTCTTGTGCTACTGGCTTAGGTTCGAATCTGTGGGGTCATACACATTAGAGCTTGTAATCTAATCGAATGGTTAATCGATGATTGAGAATCATTTCAAGGTCAAACATTCAATGCGATTGATGTTTGACCTAATGCAAGTGTTGCAGGAGGATCGATTAGCAATTAGATTGATAATTGGCTCAATTTGATTAAGCAATCAGACTGAGATCAAGTCTAATTAAATTAAATTCAATTAGAATTGATTTAGATTTAATTAGATTAAGTCTAATTGATTTATTGGATAAACCAACTGCAAGAGAAGAATAATTTCTTGTTTGACTAGGACTTGGGTGCACCTGATTGACTTAGGATTTAAATCAGATTTAAATCTTAATTTAATCTAATTTAATTAGACTCCTAGTTAGACTAGGATCATCCTTAATTGGGTTATATTTAATCTAATTTAAATAAGATTTAAATTAGATTTAAAATAATTTTGATCTAGTCAAATAAGAGGAGACCCAGTTGGACTGGGACTCTCTCTCTTTCACTTGCACCTAAGAAAGACCACACCATATTTTAATTCTAGATTTTTCTCTATGTTTTTCCATGCCTAATAAAAGATTTCCCATGCCCCATATTAGATTATTTGGAATAAATTTTGACTTGGTCAAAATTATGAGGAAGCTGGAAATTGTTTCCTACTTGGAAGAGTCTTCTTTGACCCAAACTTCTCCCTCCCTTGTACGCCAACTCTACCCACACCCCTCTATCTTATTTGGGCCTTTTTCACTTAGTTTTGTGTATAAGAATCAGTGGTTACATAAAAAAATAAGTAGGAGGGGCGTCCAAGAGTGGGACGCCCCATAGAAGTCCTCCTTTGACTAGGTTTTGACCTAGTTTTGCAATATAAAGGGGACGCCTCTTTCTTTGACCATGAAGAATGTGAAAAATCCTAGAAAAATCATAAAAAATTAGAGGAGAAGGAGGAGAAGGTGTAGAGGATTTATGGCACCATGATTTTTGGAGAAGAGCCTTCAATTAAGACATCAAAGGTTGATGTCTTGAAGAGACAAGGTAAGAGAGAAGATTATCTTCTCTTGTGATTTTGTTTAAAAGTCTTTATCCTTTATTTTTGTTTATGATTTTTATATGATAAAAATCTGAGAGAAAGAGAGGAAGGGCTTGAGGAAAGATGGCTCCAAGATTCTTGGAGAAAAGGTCTTCATCTAGACATCAAACGTTGATGTCTTGAAAGGCATAAAGGTAAGAGAAGATGATCTTCTCTTATTATTTTGATTTTAATCTTTTCTTCTTATTTTCTTTTTATATTTTTATGTGGTAAAAACCTGAGAGAGAAAGGATAAGGGTGTGGGATATATTCTCAAAGGTTTTTGGGAATAGAGACTCTTTTTTTGGACATGATCTGATCATGACCCATTGCGAGAAGAAGAAGAGAAGAAGGTCTTCTCTTAGGGTTTCCTTGAGAGCCCTTCTTCTCAATTTTACTTATGAGATTTTTATGAGAAAAATTTGAGGGTGTGAGATCTGAAAAAGTAGAAAAAAATCTAAAGAAGAAGGTCTCCTCTAAACCTAGCATAATAGATATTTTCAGGACATCAATCGTTGACGTCCTGAAGGAGAAGATTTATCTTCTCCTAAGGTTTCTTCATATGTATTTATTTTTTATTTATGGGAGATCTAATGGTTGGATTCCTTCCTCATTCCTCCTCATGTTCTTCATCTCTTGGATTATCCAAGAGATCCGAAGAACATGTATTTAATTAACCACTGGAAGGGATCCACGAGAAGCTAGCACTTCAAGCGGATCTTCGTTCGACGAACCTTCAATCTATGTTGTAGATTCGTGTGGATTACCTATAGAGGTCGAACGCTTGTGCGGCTCCAAAGGCAACAACGGATTCAACCACGAAGTTCTTGATCCATGTAAAGGTAAGAGATCTGATCTCTTGGTGACCTAGATGTGATCTAGGATTAGAACTAGAATTGTTCTAGATCTAGATATTGATATGATCAATACCACTTATAATTAATTTAATTTTAAATTTATATTTGCATCATAACATGTTATAGATCTTTGATATAGGGTTTTTTAATTTGATTACATGCATATTATAGATTAAATAGTTTAATCTATGTCTTTCGCTGCTCTATATTTCAAAAAAGTTTTGAAATCTATGCATGAAATCCTACATATTTTCTATCACTATTGTGCTCATTGAGGAGCTTATTTTTGTTTATCATTGTAAACCATTTTTTTCTTGCTTGCTGCTTTGAGTTTAAGATTTGGAGGGTTCCAAAATTTGGAAAGATTAATTCGAACCTTGAATCAGAGTATATAGGATTGTTCCAAAGTATTTAGAACCTCTTTCAGGATAATTTGCCAAAACTTTGGATAATACAAAATTATTGAAAAAAATACTTTTCAAAAATATCTATGTATTTAAATAAAAATTAATATAGGAGAGATAAGAATAATGAGCATGTTCTAAGCATTGGTACTTTAATCTTTTCTTTTGTCAATTCCTTCTATCCTCCAACTAGTCCCTACACTTCAACTTCCTAAACATTTTAGAAACACAATTACATAAAACTATATGCATACATAATACACTAGACATACATGCATACATACTACATAAATACATATCTAGACACAACATATTCTAAAAATAAATAAATTTAATATATAAATAAAAATTAAAAATAAAATAAAGGATATATCATTGAACATGATCAAGATCACTTGGATGGAGTAGTGGAGAAGGTTCACTTTGATCAGAGGCCCCACAAGCTACATCTATGTTGTTGCCTCGGCAAGGATCCTGCTTCTCACCCAGTTGAGACCTAAGAACGGACACAATAGATGAACATGCAGAGGAAAACATAGGAAAAATCATTAAAAATAAAAAAAATATTGAAAAATCAAAAAGAAAGATCTTTTCCCACATATATTGTTCAACTTTTTTTTGCTTTTTTCCTTCCTTTTCTTTTCATTTTTTTCTCTCTTTCGGATATCTATGGGAATGATTGCACTTGAGGGAGAAGGTGGAAGTACCTATAAGAAGGACTCGAGAAGGGTTCCAAGTGAAAAAAAAAGAAAAAAATAGAGACATGCGGAAAAGAAAGCACCTATGGGAGATGGGGGGAGGCGGATTGGGGGCTTGAGGAGGTGGGAGGCGGCCGGGGGCTCACGGTCGGAAGCCCAGGGAGGTAAGAGGTGGCCGTAGAAATCTAAAATTATTGCTGCATATCAAACTTATCTTTGGTCAGTAAATAAACATAAATTCTATAAGACATAACACAAAATTGCTAATAAAATATAAGTTCATGACTTATTATTAGATTATAGAAAGCTATCATGCATCCCATGTCCTTGGAATTAATGCAAGTGTTCCATGTGCCCGTGTAGACCTAAAATTAAGAAAGGAAGAGAAGAAAGTTTTGTAAACTAAAACTTAGCATATCATAGCCACCCATAATGAAAAATAAATGAAAAATAGGTACGGGCCACATGGTCAGGCCGACAGGGACAAGGCCATAGGGAGGCCGACGGGCAAGGTGGGGCTAGGGTGGTTGGCTCTAGGTCATGGCATAGAAGGCACCGATGGGATCGGGGTGATCGTAAGCAAGACGAGGCCAGGATGGCTGGCTCAGGGCCACGGCGTAGGAGGCACCGACGGGATCAGGGCAGCTACAGAAGAGGCAAGACTAGGGTGGCATGCTCGGGGCCATAGCTTAGAGGTGCCATGGGGTCAAGGTGGCAGCAAGAGAGATGGGGCCAAGGTGGCTGGCTCAAGGTCGGGGCGGCAGTAGGAGAGGTGGGGCCGGGGTGGCTAGATCGAGGCCGCGATATTGGAGGCATCGATAGGGTCAGGGAGACCATGGGTGAGGTGGTATCGGGGTGGCAGGTTCAGGGCGGCCATGGGCAAGGTGGGGCCAGGGTGGCAGGCTTGAGGCGGCCGCATAGGAGGTACTAACAGGCTTTGATGAGGGGCTAGTTTGGCGGGCTCAGGGCTGCGGCATAGCTAGGAGGCACCAACAGGGTTGGGATGCTGGAAAGGAGAATGCGTAGGGAGCAAGAAATGTCAGGAAGGATGCGCTGGGGAGGGGGTCACCATCGGTCAGGTGGAGGCACTGACGAGGTGGGGAAAAGTCGAGAAGGAGGAGAATAAGAGGGGATTCATGGGATGGAGGAGAACGAGCATGGAAAGAAAAAAAAATTTTCCTCCAATGGGGTAGGGACTATTTGAAGGGAAATCCTGATTTCCCGATCTAGGTTCGTTCAGATCAGATCAGATCAAGAGATATATTTCAAAAATTTTTCTCTTGATCCCAATCAGATCTTGATATGTTTCAGATCTGATTCTTATTATTTTAATAAAATAAAATTTAAAGATAAATTAAATTAAATTTAATTTACCTGATCTGAGTAATCCTATTACCCTGTTGATGATCCTGTTTGCAGTGGAAGGTTCTGGATCTTAGCCACGCAAGCGCCTGGCCTCTACCGGTATTCACTCGGGTTGGATCTGAAGATTTCTTCTTCTCTATCACACCTCCAAAAATTAGATCTGAATCTGATCTGGAGGATCTTCAAAACTCTTTTGAAGATGAGCAGTCGTCCTTTGCAGCAGCGCAGCCTTCTTGTTTTGATCGCCTTTCTTTGATCTGAATCGCACCAACCAATGTCCAAAACTCCTTTTGGACGTGGAGAGCAAGGGGAGAAGAGACTATGGCGTGGAGAAGGAGGGGAGAGGCAGCCTTGGGGCGTGGGGTTTCTCAATTGAATTGCATTTCTTAGAATCTGAGTTGGGCGCAGGGTCTTATTTATAGACTAAGCGTGATCCAACTCCTCTTCCTCCCAACCAATCACAACCCTTTGTGAAATCAGATCTAAATCTGATTGGTGGGAATAGAGACCCCTGGATTCCTCCTTAGAGGGCGCCTAAGACCAGTCAAAGTTGGTTCTTAGAAGAACTCTAATTGGAATCCAAAAAGGAGATGGAGTCCTTGTCCAACAAGGACTCCTAGGCACCTCCAACTTGGGCACACGCCTAGGGTGGCGTGCGCCCTTCTCCTTGCCAGGTTCTGGCAGGGGGACAGGCCCCCACCAGCTCTCCAATAGGTGCATGACATGTGGTAAAAGTCAAAGGGACGGTCAACGTTTGACCAGTCAAATAGACTTTTGACCAAAGTCAAAGAACAAGAAATTTGACCAAAATGAATGTCTTCAAATGAAACCGATTGATGATAGGGACACGATGCTGTCGTTAAGACACCGTGTTTATCAGTTTAATCCGACTTCTTAAAATTATTGAAAATGCGTAGATAGTAGTGAGTCGGGTCGAATCCACAGGGAAGGTAGTATTTTTAGATTTGAAATCTTTGATTTTTTTGAAAAGAAAAAGAAAAGATTTGAATTTTGAAATCAAAAGTGAAGTCGGAAAATTGAAAATAAAAATTAAAAGATGCAGGAATTTAAACTTTGGTACTAAGATCTACTAGTTAGATCTTAGCATCTACTTGCAATAAAATAAAAAGTAATAATTAAAGTGCAGAAATTAAATTACAATAAAAATAAAAAGCAAGAAATTAAAATGCAAAAATAAAATTTTTATTAATTAAAATTTTAGAATTTAAATACATAAAATTTAAAAAAAAATAAAATAAAATAGCCTGATCTCTGATCTTGGATCGGCATTGGCAGAAAGATGGTGTAGAAGCTCGGCTCTTCTTCTCGGCACCCGTTGCTTCGAAGCAGCCTTTAACCCATAGCCTGGCTTCGCCCTGTACCAAAGCTTCACCTTGATCGGAGATATTAATTTTTGATGGCCTGGGGTCCTTTTTATAGAGCTAGGAGGGCTGGATATTTTTTCTAAAGGCAATATGGGACTAATAGCCTTTGTAATCATCAAAATACAAAGAAATTTGGATAAAATTTGAATCAAAATAGCTCTGATATGACTCTGATAAATCTGATAAAATCCAGCCATTCAATAGGAATCCAACGGTCCAAAAATCATCAAAATCGGATGCAGATAAGCTCAGATCGGGTCGGATTAAATTCTGGCCGTTGGATCGCGCTTGATCGAGGAAATCTGGCCGCAAATCGTGCTTCGGGAGTCTTGATCACCGCCGGCAGCATTCTGGACCGTCGGATCATCGCCTGGATCGAGCGCTGCCGTCCGATGGTGATCCGCGTGATGTTTGTATCTGAATAAAATTCGGAAGCAACCACAGCCGTCCGATCCTGACCGCAAACAACCACATCCGTCCGATCGCGCAATAACTGTTCCCATGGACCGCGTGGACCGGCCGCACCGCACACCGCAACCAATCAGCGCCGCTGTTGTCGGACAAAAAGACTAAATTACCCTTGTGAGCCGCGATAAATTTCTGTAGACCCTTAAGGGGTCTAGGTCCACCACGTGGCAATCTCTGATTCGCCGGAATTTGCTGAGCTGGCGGTCCACGCCTAGATCGTGGACCGGCTGATGGCTTCAACGGCTGAGTCGGCTTGATGGCTTGGCTTGGCTTGGTGGCTCGGCTTACGGAGCCGGCTGAGCCATTTTCTTTTTTTTATTTAATTTTTATTTATTTTATATCTTTCAAAATTCATATCTTTTCCATTTTAGCTCCGTTTTACTTGAAATTTATTTCGTTGTGATCAAAAAAATGAGCTCTTTCTATTGATAATAAAATTTTATTTTTTAATTTTTATTATTTTTTATTATTTTTTAATTAATTTTTTAATTAATAAAAATATGAATTTTTCAAAAATTATATATAAATTGATTATTAATTCTTAAAAATTAATATAAATTAATTAATAAATTAATACTTTTATTGATGAATTTATGATGTTTATCACACCCCCCAACTTAAGCTTTGCTCGTCCTCGAGTAAAGAAAGAATTTAGTTTTAAATACCTTTTAACTTTAGAGTTTCGAATTTTACCTAAGCAATTTTCAAAATGGCCATTGATATTCAGTAGAGCTTAAATGAGATATATCATTGGGGTATTAATACTTATCAATAGAAAAATTAAGTAAAGAACATTAAATTTTTCAGAACTTTTTCTAAATTATTCCACTTTTATCTCTGATTTGTCTAAACTTTCATATAGGCAGGTGTATTGCTACTTCCATCCTTCATTTATTAATTTTTATTTTCACATTGCCCACTTTTTGATGCGAATATCATTGCTTACTTAGGCAACGGGACCCGGTTACTCGGTGGGAAACCAATGTTTTTTTTTTTTTTTTTTTTTTTTTTTTTTTTAACGTTGTACCACTATTGAGTGTCTTAACTCCTTAAGCTTTCTATTTGATCCATGTAGCGAGTCTTGGGCCAATGACTCCCAAACCAGTTGGCTTTAGGGCACTAGGTATAGAATACCCCTCGGGCTTACTAGCTCGAATCAAATAGGCTACGAGTTAAGACTAGCTTTACAACGAGCTTCTTTGCCCTTCCCACCTTTTGACGCGAAACTCAATGCTTGCTTAGGCAAAGAGGCCCGGTTACTCAGTGAGAAGTACTTGGAAACTATTTTATTAAAATAAATTTTTATATGAAGAAACGTATAGTTACCCTACACAAGCCTATAAAAAGTAGACTTTTCTTTGATGCTAGTAGAAATAATTAGAAATGCTCCAAGAAAAAAATTTTTATGTTCTGGACTTAACTCTTTATTGAATTTTCTTAATACTTGATTCCTCAATATCTCATAGATTCTCTAATCTGTGCATCAATTTTCTTTTTAAAAATGCTTAGTTTAATTCGATTCTTAAGCATAATCAAGTATCTAAATACTAAATACTAACTTTTTCGAGGACTTAAAATTTTAAAATTTTTATTTTTCTCTCCCCCCAACTTAATCGACATTGTCCTCAATGGAGAAGAAGAAAAAATAAAGGATGTAATAAAAAAATGGAAGAATACACCTAACTCAGTTTATTTATTTATTTATTTATTTATTTATTTTATTTTTTTGGTCCAGCACATGCCTTTACAAATTTGAGCTCTCCCTCCAACTTATTCAAATTATCCTAAAAAGAAAATAAGATAAATTAGATAAAAACTAAATATTGGGTTGCCTCCCAACAAGCGCTAAGTTTACCGTCTTCAGCCAGACACAATGTAGCTCACTATCCTGTGTCGAATATTGGATTGACAAATTCCAATGGTTTTGGATTGCCAATCTCAGAAAGTTGATTTGATTTTTAATCCCATTATTGATATATTCACTGTTAATTTTTGGGATATATTTTATGATTCCATTCTCAGACCCATGTTTATTAAAAAGAGATATTATCTTCGTCAATACATTTCAGTAGAGCTCTCTGTTCACAGATGGACGGGCTGGTAATGTGGAGGGTACTGGCAAAACATGGGTTAACTTCCGACCCAAACAATTTTGTAGTTCCTGAGCCCAATCTTTATAAAATTGGATCCAGTCATCTATGTGTGTCCAGGAATAACGTGCCAATGGTTTTGACGCAGACATTATTCCTGTAGCAGTCAATAGATGTACTAGTTAGATACTGTAATTTTGACTTGACCAATTTGTTAGGATGTTTATTTTTAAAAACTAAATTAGCTCCCACATTTTTCGGATCCCACACTCTCTCTGTTGAGAGATGACGAAAAAATTCTCACATCGATTAATGATTTCTCTAGTGGCATGGTGGTGATCTCACAATGACTCATCTACTCACCTAACAGTTATTGGTGATGGTTAGCCGAATGAGCGACAACTCTTGTTCAAAATGATTCTCTAAGTCATGGTGCCCTTAACTTGGTCTCTAATTCATGAATCTACCGTAGCCGGAATATTTTGATCCATCCTTAGTTAAGAGTCGACCCACCATTTGCATAGACTAGGTTCCTAATTGAGTCTCTCACCGTATCCGGAATATTGAGCCCAACTCATCCTCCAGCCCATAGCACCAATGCCTAATAGACATGGTTGCATCTTTCCGTGCAACTGAGCCACCGTATCCAGCCGAGAACAATCAACCTCGGGAGGGCCGCACATCTACAATGGTGGAGACCTCAGACTTAATCTTTTTCTTAGGGAGAATTGATTCAGTCTCATTAAACTAGACTTGGCTTAGTCATAACAATTATGACTAACCTAGTGGCATGGGTTAGCTCGGATTATTGACTCACCTCAGATCAGAACTGTGTCAACAGATATGGCCAGTAAGTGAGATCGGTGGAATGGAATATGCCATTATCGTACAAGAATGCATTCAGATCGAGTAAGCTTTCAATTAAAAATCAGTTCGGGTCGTTTGTGCCAAACTTACGCTTAAGACACCAAATTGTTGAGTCAGAACCAATTGGGTTAGCCTACAATCGAGACTCTATACCTTTGAGCCTATTAGGTCTTGCTTGATCGTGACTCGATCTTGAACCAGACTTAATCCTTTAGGACTGGTTAATTTAAGCATGTTGATCCCATAATCCCAACTCTTGATTCGGTTTGATCAACCGCTTAGACCTAATTGAGCTACCCAAGCCCGAACCTAGTATTATGAATATGTCTTAGATCTGAATATTCAATTTTAGACCTAATTAATATTTCATAAACTTAATTCTTAATTAAGTAGGATTCATAAATAAAATATGCACAATAAATCCTAGGGTTTCAGGATCTAAGGGTTTTGCAGTAAAGTAAGTTTTTGGATTCTGATTAAGGACGAACACGCAGCATCCTACACAATCATAAGAACACCACCATCTGAAATGGAAAAGAGGGCCCTTTAAAACCCTTCTTCGTTCTTATGAATCGGACGGCCAGAGGAACGCCCTTAATCAGGAACATTCATACTACAAAAATATCAGAATCTATATCATATATCTCATATATAAGTAGATCTAATCATGGCATATTTTTGCATACATCTATGTATCATAATTATAATATTTTTAGTATCTAATATTTCTCATAATAATCTAAAAAATTAGATTTAAATTGATAAATCAAATAAATTCTAAAATCTAGATAATTATCTAGATCTATTCTACAACTAGTCTAGACATGCATCAATCATATTCTCATATTGATATTCAAAAAATTAAATAATTTTTATTTGCTATTTTTTAGATTGTTATTATAACACTTATAATATCAAAAAATAATAAATAAAAAGATCTAAAACATGATTTAATCAGATTAAATTAAAAACATGCAAGACTATTCTATAGAATATTTCTTTTATTTCCTTAAAACTAGTTTCAATGCATATCTTCTAATCTTAGATCCAAATCATTTTAATTTTAATTTTTTCTGATTTCAGATCTGATCACATCTCATGTGACATCTAAAATCAATTATTTTCTAATTAAAATAATTTTAAAATAAGATCTAAATAATTTAGAACCATGGCTCTGATACCAGTTGAAGGAAATCCTGATTTCCCGATCCAGGTTCGTTCAGATCTGATCAGATCAAGAGATATATTTCAAAAATTTTTCTCTTGATCCCAATCAGATCTTGATATGTTTCAGATCTGATTCTTATTATTTTAATAAAATAAAATTTAAAGATAAATTAAATCAAATTTAATTTATCTGATCTGGGTAATCCTATTACCTTTGATGATCCTTTTGCAGGGAAGGTTCTGGATCTTAGCCACGCAAGCGCCTGCCTCTACCGTATCCACTCGGTTGGATCTGAGATTCCTCTTCTTCTCTATCACACCTCCAAAAATTAGATCTGATCTGATCTGGAGGATCTTCAAAACTCTTTTGAAGATGAGCAGTCGTCCTTTGCAGCAGCGCAGCCTTCTTGTTTTGATCGCCTTTCTTTGATCTGAATCGCACCAACCAATGTCCAAAACTCCTTTTGGACGTGGAGAGCAAGGGAGAAGAGACTATGGCTAGGAGAAGGAGGGGAGAGGCAGCCTTGGGGCGTGGGGTTTCTCAATTGAATTGCATTTCTTAGAATCTGAGTTGGGCGCAGGGTCTTATTTATAGACTAAGCGTGATCCAACTCCTCTTCCTCCCAACCAATCACAACCCTTTGTGTAATTAGATCTAAATCTGATTGGTGGGAATAGAGACCCCTGGATTCCTCCTTAGAGGGTGCCTAAGACAGTCAAAGTTGGTTCTTAGAAGAACTCTAATTGGAATCCAAAAAGGAGATGGAGTCCTTGTCCAACAAGGACTCCTAGGCGCCTCCAACTTGGGCACATGCCTAGGGTGCGTGCGCCCTTCTCCTTGCCAGGTTCTGGCAGGGGGACAGACCCCCACCAGCTCTTCAATAGATGCATGACATGTGGTCAAAAGTCAAAGTATCAACGGTCAACGTTTGACCAGTCAAAGGTAGACTTTTGACCAAAGTCAAAGAACAAGAAATGGCAGAGTGACCAAAAATGGCAGGTAATGTCTTACAAATAAGACAACCTTTTCTGACTTGGACAACCTCCTGTCAGACCACATGAAGGCCTCTGTTTGAGCATAAACTCCTTTGGCTCAGACAGGACAACTTATTTATGATAGCAAAAGAAGAACGTTAGGTTCAATCGAGTGCTAGCACGATTTCCTTGAACCTAATTGAATCTCATTCAGATCAATTGAACTAGATCAGTTCAATTGATGATCACCAGATTCAAACCCTTGTTTGTGTGACCCAGTTAGGTTCAGTTCTGTATGGTAATGGATATGTCATGATCTCTATCATCGACATCATTGAAACTTCTTTTGATGGATCAGAACTCTTCTGATTCGAACAGCTAGAATGATCGATCATCTAAATCATTCTAATTGCTCCCAAAATACACCAGTGACACCTAGCAGTATATGGTGGCAACCCATCAGAGCTGAATGCGAACCTCTTGGTGCAGCTACCTGTGTGATTCAGTTCTTCTATCTTGAGCCCCGATCAGATTAGGGTTAAGGTGAACTCGTCAAACCCTAGTCTCTGTCATATGATGTAATCATTCAATTCGAGTCCAATGTAAAAATCTAAATAGAAATTTTTTTTATTATTTCACTCTACCATGGCCATGGATTTTTGGACTTGATTCTCATGATCATCATAGGGCTACTCTACCACCGAGGTAGATAGATTCCATCTTGATGCAATCCAGTTCCTATAATGAACATGTCATAGCCAACATACACCTCAGGGTTCCATATGGCTAGGAGACCGAGTAATGGTGTAGTCAAACTATAACACCCTCAAGGTGAACTGTCGATGCATCTCAGGTCAAAGAACTAGACACACTACTGCAGCATCGAGTCAGTCATTGACGAGAAGGTAGATTCCCTAATGACTACTCGAGGGGGGTCACGCTCAGTGCCCTCGTTCTCTAACGAGTACCTATACTCTCGCTCCAGTGTCTCCACACCGTAGACTCAAGACTCATCTACTAAAGAGAAGCGATTGTACACCAACCTTCCGGATCAATCATCATCCTCGTGATGATCCTATGGTCAGGAGCAATTTATGAGTTAATAATGATTATTCATGTCTTAAATTTTCAACTCTTGAAAATATGAATTATCATTACCATTAACTCAAAGGATGTATCACAGACACTAAATACACATATGTGATAGAAAATAATCCATTAATTGATTTTAGTCAAAATTACAATTTTGCCCCTAGAAGTGTATTACAAGTGTCAGCCAATTCTGGCTTCTAGGCCACATATATCTAACACTATTATCGATGGCAAAGTCTGCCATTGGTAATATGGTTTATAAAGCTGTTGAGGAATATGCCTCAAATTCTTCCATAATAAGCCCACAGCAATGTTCAGGATGATGAACGAAATCCAACAAGCCCAAGAACAATTCAAACAGAATCTAGAAAAAGGAGACATGCGCGAGGGAGCATGCGGGGCTGTTGGAGGGGGCCCATGGGGTCGATGTAGGCCGACGGGCTGCCACGGCCTAGCATGCGGCGTGGGATGACCGCGAGGGCGTAGCCTAGTGCACAAGCGCAGCCTAGCACATAGGCTAGCCCAGCATGGGTGCATCCTAGTGCGGGCATAGCCTAGCATGGGCACGGTCTAGCACGAGTGCTCGGGCAAGCGTGGATGCATGCACACGGTGCATGCTAGTTAGACATAGTCCATGGTGGACCGATGTCACATGCGGTCCACCATGGACCCTTAGTGGCTCATGCCCATTTTCACGTGGTGTACACATGGAAAAGGATTGGCAGTGTGCATGGCGAGTAGAGGTTGGCGATGGTTCATGCTACACCCATTTCACTCATGGTCTATAGGCACCAACGTGCAATCAAGAAGCTAGCGTTGTTTGTGATCATTATCAGATGGGCCAGGAACTATTTGAGATGTAATCAGAGACTACTCTCTGATCTAGACTCAAATTGAGGCTTTAAAAGGTTTGTAGCAGACCGAGAGCCACTGGGTGGTTGCAGCAAGACCACAGGCAAAGGTCTAGGAGTCTGGACAATGGGTAGTAGATCTTGAAGGATGCTAGTGGATAGTAGGAGCAGGAGGCTCCAGGAAGATAGCTAGACAGTAGACTATAGTTATTTTAGGAGGTCTCTAAGAGAGAGCTTTGTAAAGATAGCTTCTTACTGAGAGGATTGTATACATGTATTAAGAGTTGGTAATCTCCTCTTATATTTATTTTTTTCTCATAGTGAAGCTTTGCATGTCCCATGAAGGCAAGCTTTTGGGCTAATCTATGTACTTGATTGTATTCTTTTTATTTCTTCCTTCTTTCTATCGTAATATTCTGGTATGAGATCTTTAATAATTAGTATCAGACCTAGATGGTATCAGAGTATAGATTATGGCAGTGGTGATAAAAATTTAAGATGGAGAAAATAACTGCAATCAAGGTGGAGATCAATAGGTTCAATGGGAAGGGCAACTTTTTCTTATGGCAAGTAAGGATGAAGGATGTCCTCTCTAATAAGGTTTGATCGATGCTCTCATGTATGAGGAAATGCCGGCTACCATGAACGTATGGAATTGAAAGCAGCTTCGGATGTAGGCAGTGAGCATGATCTGCTGAACCTAGTCGATGATATAGTGATTCGTGTACTTGATGAGATTTTTCCTACAGGAATGTGGTCGAAGCTTGAAGAGTTATATATGGTAAAGTCGCTCATCAACATGCTATTTCTTTAGAGGTAGTTTTACCAGCTGTAGATGGATGAAGGTCAGAGTGTGCAAGAGCATATCTATCCAACTTTTAGAAGATCCTCACCGACCTCCTCAGCATTGGTGAGAAAGTTGAGGAGAAGACTAAGGCTCTTGCTACCATCGCTTTTTTCTTTATATGAGTCTTTAGTGACTGCTCTTCTAGTGGAAAAGAGTACCATCAAGATGGACGAGATCACTATGATGATTCTCCAGAATGAGGTTCTTAGGAGGAAGAACCTAGCTTCGAGCTTAGATGGTTGCAACTCAGCTTTGGTGGCTTTTGGAGGAACAGGTGGCAGTAGACGAAGTGGTAGGAGATCATAAAGTGGGTGGTCTAGGTTCAGAACGAGGGACCAAAGTAAGATTAGGTGCTATCATTGCGATGAATTAGGGCATCATGTCAAAGATTGCCCATGACTTAAAGATCGAACGTAAGCTATTATGGCGATCACCAGTAGCGATACATAAGGTAGTGTCAATGTCCTTCTGATAATTGATGAGGTATCTACTTCTTCTTTCTAGTGGATTATGGATTCTGCTTGTTCTCATCATGTATATTGTAGAAAGAAGCTGTTTGACTCCCAAAAGATTAGTGAGGATACTATATTCCTACTGGATGGATCGAGCTATGAGATCAAGGACAGCGGAATGGTCAACATGAAGCTCCATGATGGAATAGTAAAGAAGTTAGGTAAGGTCTGATACATATCTAGTTTTAAGAAGAATCTAATCTCACTAAGTAGACTGATTTCGACTGACTTTAGATAGAAAACTGATAGAGAAATCCTGAAGGTCATGCATGGTAGTAGGATGGTGATTAGAGAAAGAAAGTATGGAGGACACTACCTCATGGCAGGGAGCCCAGTGTGAGATAGAGCTCAAGGTGGAGGTGGATCAGGCACAAGATGGAAGACTCGGGAGGACAAGAAATGATGTTGCAAAGTAAAATTTCTATTGCCATAGGAGACTATTCCGAGTATGTCTCAGGTCAGGAGGATCACAGCCATTGATGGAGATGAGATCGAGCAGCCTGGCTCGATTTTCATGTTTGCCCATCCATGAGACAGCAGGTCATTACCTTAGGATATGGGGATGTGAGATGAGCTCTCAGATAGATGAAAACTAAATGTCAAGTTGAGATAGAGATTATTGAGAAAAATATCTCGAATTCTTCCATAATAAGCCTACAATGAGGTCCAAGATGACGAACAGAGTCCAACGAGCCTAAAAATAGTCCAAACAAAGTCCAGACATAGGAGATGTGCAAGAAAGCATATGGGGCCATCAGAGGGAACCACAAGCCGATGGGCCGCTAGGGCCCAGTGCATGGTGTGGACCGGCCGCGAGGGTGTGGCCCAATGAGCAGGCGCATGAGGTTGGCCCAGCACGGGCGTAGCCTAACGTGGGTGCATGCGAGTGCATTCCAGCATGGGTGCTCGACAAGCCATGGATGCATGCACGCGATGCGCACTAATTGGATGTGGTCCATGGTGGACCAGTGCCACACGCGGTCCACCATGGCCCCTTAGTGGCTCATGCCCATTTTCACGCAGCATACACATGGCAAAGGGTTGGCAACATGCATGGTGAGCAGAGGTTGGCACTAGTTCATGCTACACCCATTTCACTCACAGTCTATAGGTACCAACATGCGATTAAGTGGCTGGCATTATTTGCTATCATTATCAGATGGGCCAGGAGCTATTTGAGATGTAATTAGAGACTATTCTCTGATCTAGACTCAGACTGAGGCCTTTACAAGGTCTGTAGATTGAGAGCCACTGGGTGGTAGTAGCGAGGTAGTAGGAAAAGGTCTAGGAGTCTGAACAGCGGGCAGTAGATCCTGAAGGATGCCAATAGGCAGTAGGAGCAGAGGACTCCAAACAGACAGCTAGGTAGTAGACTATGGTTATTTCACAGGATCTCCAAAAGAAAGCTTTGTAAAGATAGCTTCTTGTTGAGAGGATTATATACGAGTATTGAGAGCGAGTAATCTTCTCTTGTATTTATTTTTTTCTCATAGTGAAGCTTTGCATGCCCTGTAGTCTTTGGGCTGATATACATACTTGATTGTATTCTCTTTATTTTTTTCTTCTTATCATAATATTCTGGTATGAGATCCCCAACAAAAGCTTCATTGTCTATGCTAAAGTATTAACGATGGTAGTTTCCATTACTAATATCCATCCACCATTGCTAATACTATTAAATTTTTTTAGAATATTAAAATTTAATATTATTTTTTAATTTTTGAAATAATATTTTTTAAAAATTATTAGCAATGACAAGTTACTTCATCGCTAATATCATCTCTAATAATATTAACTTTTTAATATATTATACTTTAATATTAATTTTTTTTTCTCTTAGTCATCTTTTGGTTGGTTAAAAACTATTATTAAATTTTTGGACTTAATTAATTTATGGATCAAGTTTTAATTAATTTAAATTAGATTTAATTTAATTAGAATTGACTTAATTTAAGGCTAATTGGATTTTAATATTTTAAGTAAGACTTGGATTCAAAGCCTAATGTAGTTAGATTTGACAAGATTTCGAATTAGATTTAAATTGGATTCAAATTGAATCATGGATCAAGTCCTAATTGATTTAAATTAGATTTAATTTAATTAGACTTGACTTAAGTTGAGACTAATTAAATTTTATAATCTAAGTAGGATTTTAATTCAAAGCCTAATTGAATTAGGTTTGACAAGATTTTGAATTTGATTCGAATCGAGTTCAATTGAATTCAAATTGAATCATGGATCATCCTAATTGACTTAAATCAGATTTAATTTAATTAGACTTAACTTAATTTGAGGCTAATTAAATTTTATAATCTATGTAGCACTTAGATTCAAAGCCTAATTGAATTAGGTTTGATAAAATTTTAAATTAGATTCGAATCGGATTCGAATTAGATTCAAATTGAATCATGGACCAAGTCTTAATTGATTTAAATTAGATTTAATTTAAGTATGCTTAAATTATATTGAGACTAATTAGATTTTATAATTCAAGTAGGACTTGGATTTAAAGTTTAATTGAATTAGGTTTGATAGGATTTCAAATTGGATTCGAATTAGGTTCGAAATAGATTCAAATTGAACCTAAATTAAAAATTATTTTTTTTGATTAATTTAAATTATATTAAATTTAATTAGGTTTGAGTTAATTTAAATTTAATTAGATTTTATAATCTAATTAGGACTTAGATTCAAAGTCTAATTGAATTAGGTTGATAGGATTTCGAATTAGATTCGAATCAGGTTTGAATTATATTCAAATTGAATCCAAACTAAAAATTATTTTCTTCTAATTAATTTAAATCAGATTAAATTTAATTAGATTTGATTTAATTTAAAGATAACTAGATTTTAATATCCAAGTAGGACTTAGATTCAAAGTCTAATTAAATTAGGATTGATATGGTTTTGAATTGAATTCAAATCGAGTTTGAATTGGATTCAAATTGAACCTAAATTAAAAACCATTTTATTCTAATTGATTTAAATCAAATTTAATTTAATTAATTTTGACTTAATTTGAGGTTAATTAAATTTTATAATCCAAGTAGGATTTGAATTTAAAATCTAATTAAATTAGATTTGGTAGGATTTTGAATTGGATTCAAATTGAACCGAATCATTTTCTTGATTATTAGCGATAAAAAAGTATCACCATTGCTAATTTTATTACTAATAATATTTTTAAATAAAATTATTTTTTTAATTTATTATTTAGATTTTTTAAATAAATTATTAGCGATGGTAAGATTTTCGTTGCTAATAACTCAAATTCACCATCACTAATAATTATTTTTTATTTAAATATTATAAAAAAAATAAAAATTTAAATATTTTTAGTGATGACTTTTGCCATCGTTGATAATTAAATTATCGTTGCTAATAGTATTAGCAATGACAAGATTTTTGGTCGATTTTGTTGTGGCTAAAATGTGTTATTAGCGATGGATTTTTTTTCGTCACATAATATTCAAAATTCTTGTAGTGATCTGCATCGATTACACCGATCTCAATAAAACTTCTTCAAAGGATAGCTTTCTACTCTGAAGTATCAACCAACTTATCGATCTGATCTTGGGTCATCAGTTGTTGAGTTTCATGGATGCCTTCTTGGGGTATAACTGGATTCAGATGGTATCTAAGGATGAGGAGAATACCACATTCATAATCGATAAAGGTTTATATTGTTATCAAATTATATCTTTCAGTTTGTAGAATGCATGTGCAACATATCAACACCTCATTAATAAGATATTCAAGCATCAAATAAGCCACAATATGGAGGCCTACATCGATGACATGCTTGTCAAAAGCAAGAAAGTAGAGTGGCACGTTGCCCATCTAAAGGAAGTTTTTGACAAATTGCAGTGCTACCAAATGAAGCTGAATGCTAATAAATGTAACTTTGAGGTCACATCAGGAAAGTTCTTCAGCTTCTTAGTCACTCAGTAAGGGATAGAGGCCAATCCAATGAAAATCCAAGCACTCCTCGACTTAAAGCACCTGACCACCAAGCAAAAAGTTCAGAGCTTATCGGACATCCCTCAATCGGTTTATCTCCAAATCGGTTGAGAAGTGCCTTCTATTCTTCAAGATGATAAGGTGAATGAAAACTTTCGAGTGGATGGAGAGTGCCAAACCATTTTTGAAGATCTCAAGTAGTATCTTGGATCCCCTCTATTGCTCTCTAAGCCCGAGGAAGGTGAGCAATTATTATTGTACTTAGCTATTTCAGCTAACGCTATTAGCTCGGTTCTAGTCCAAAAGAATACAAGAGTCTAGAAACTAGTCTACTATATGAGTAAACTTCTCTGAGATGCAGAGATGAGATATCCTAAAGCCAAAAAGCTGGTGTACACAGTCATCACTTCTATGCGACATCCTCGACCCTACTTCCAAGCCCATGGTGGTCGTCCTCATCGATCAACCTTTGAAGGCAATTCTTCAATGAACCAACATGTTTGGATGCATGGCAAAGTGGGCAATCGAACTTGAAGAATTTGACATTTACGCTAACCTCATCCCATAATAAAGGTCCAAGTGTGGAATGACTTTCTTGTAGAATGCACCATTCTAGATGAGGAGGAGTCCTTGATAAGATCCAAGGACTTTGGAGAGCCATCCTCGACAAGATACAAGGATGCCTGATACATACAATAAATATACTAAATAAAAGTATTAAAATATATATTAATTAATATTTATTTAAAAAAATTGATATTTTTATTAATGTTTTCAGGAAAAAGCCTCACCAGTGTGAAGAGCTCGATTTATGGGTTTAAACAAATTAAATTTGATGAAAATCAAAGCTAAAATGAAGAAGAAATTAAAGCCAAAAGTTTTAATATAAAAATGAAAAAAGAGAAAAATTCTGGCCAGTCTGGATCAAACTGGCTCAGAAGAACCAATCCAATCGGTCCAACCGCAACCCCCGCACGCGAAACCAACCCAACCCAGCAGGCTGCTGATGTCATCATGACATCACTTTTCACGTGGCGTATAGGGGCGGTTACTGTGCCGGTGGATCGGGCCTTTATGCGGTTTATAGGAGCGTTGGCATTGTGCACGATCCGATGAATGACGACATATTTTGAGCATGATCCAATGGTCGAGAATGCTGGTAGTTTTTTATCCAAATTCCATCAACCCTTCTGTGCATGATCCGATGGCGCAGTGCTCCTTGATCTAGCAATCCAATGGTTCTCAGTGGTCTCAATCATCATCCAACAGGAGGGATAGGTTTTCTACTTTGACCAGGATTTCCCAAGCTTTTTGCACGTGACCGATGGTGGAAAACTCCTGATCAGATGATCTGATGGCTCAAAATCAATCTGGGCTTTTATTAAGTGATCAGTGGTGGTTTTGTGATGGATTTTGAAGCGTTGATTCAAGATCTAATGGCTAGGAACTCAACAGCAGGTGGAGTTCAATCTAAAATCAAAATAGACTTCAAAAAGAACTAAAAAAGCATGTAATCTCCTATATTTAAACCTTCTCTCACGCCAGTGGCAAATAGAACCTCCCCTCGGGGGATTAACCCCTCCCAGCCTTGTCCAAGCTCTCTCTATTCTCTCCTTCTCTTCTCTTCTCTTCTCCTCTCTTCTTCTTTCTTTCTTCTTTCTTCTTTCTTTTCCTTTCTTTTCCTTCTATTTCTTTCATCCAAGGAGTTCAAAAATGCTGAAAGCCAGAAAGATCAAATCCACGTATGGCTAGAGATCTCGTGTCTTGGGTAGTAAAGAAAGTCTTCTAATCATGAAAGTTTATAATTTGAACCTTATTTATCTTTGTATTGAGTAATAAAATTTATTTATCTTTTACATGTCTTTCTTATTTATGCTTTAATATTTAATTTTTTATAATTTATACCTAAGGAGATAGATCATGATCGCAGAAAGATACGATCTGTGCTCAGATTAGGATGAATTATAAAAATTAATTAAGATCAATGTTCTTGCTCTTTGATTACATGATCTAAATAATCTATGTCTGTGGATCATGATCGTGTTAGATATGATCCATGCTTGATAGAATAGATTATGTTAGAATTAGATAAAAAAATAGATATTTTATAAGATTACATCTTGACAATGAAAAGATTGCATGAATCAATTATAAACTTGAATATTGAAAGATGAAACTGAAACCCTAGACAGCTCACTCTATCCATCTTTAATTAATTCCAAAATCCTAATTAATTAAGTATTGCTTTCTTTTAATTAATCCTCTCTAATTTACTTCTTTAAATTTTTACTTTATAAATTAATTTAAAATTTTATTTTTAATTAAAATTAAACGTAACTTAGTTTTCAATCTTCAAGAAAATCGACTTCTAACCTATAGAAAGATCTATTTAAATTTTTATTTAGAGTTATAACGACAAGCATCAAATTTTTGGCACCATTATCGAGGATTGTAGCATGGTTGCTTCAATTAAAAAATTAATTAATAATTTTTTATTATTTTTTAATTTTATTTAGTTGTTACTGTCTTTCATAACTGATTTTTTGCTTTCTATAGTTTAGATTAATTTACTACTTTTTAAAACTTAATCACTTGAATTTACTTTATTTTGCAATAATCAAAAAAATTAAAAAACTAAAAAAATATCTATAAAAAGATAAAACCATAAATCCAAAAATATCACCGACATCTCATAACACTTAATTAATTTAGCATAACCAAAAAATATAAAATAAAATTAATTTTTAACATGCATGTTTGGACATCTTGCTTTCTTTGTATTGCATCTCTATAATTAACTTGGGCACAATCCATTAATTAAGATAAGATGAAAATTTGATCATCCTTTCTTAGCCTATAAATCACCATCCTTCATACTGCATTGACCTAACCCTTTAACTTAAAATCAATTAGACATTGGCCCAAGAATATTCGAGCTCAATAGGATAAGAAAGCCCTAAAGTTGGATCGGATTTGGATTGGTTAATTGCTCGATGTCTAAAGCAAGTGGTCTAAGAAGGTAGTTTTCAATTGATTCCATTGTCTAACCTAACCAACTCAGTTGGTATTTAAGAAAAGCAACAAGCAAAAAACCTCTTACATCTTACACTTATCTAGCTGAGTCAGTTAGTCAGTCTTAAACTTAGAGTACTCAAAGATGATCTTGAAATAGTTAAGAGCTGTCTAGATCTAAGTTAATCCTAAGATAGAGAGTCCATGCTTGCTTAACTTGATTGTAATTAATAACAAATACTAAACTAATTCTTCACATCTATCAATCTTAGATTTAGGATCCTCTAGGTTTTTATCTTTAGAATTCCCTCTCCTCATCTTTTTCTTATTCTTTAAAATAAGATAAATAAACTAAATAACAATCAAAGATGAATTTTTATGCTGAGCTATCCAGTAGAGTAGATCATCTAGAAGCCATTAGATACTCTTTCTATCCATCTTTTCTTCCTGCACAATAAGTTTGTGCAATATGTTCGACCCCACTCACTATGCAAGTAAATACCCACACCGATTTTCTGAGTATATGTATAAGCAAGTTCATCAAGATCAAACCCAAATGGCTTATAGACCATAAAATAATCCATACTTTAATACCTATAATTCAGGTTGGGAGGCTCAACCAGATTTTTTGTGGTAATTACAATCAATGGTTACCCCAATGCCATAAGGACCTGCATTCATGGATGCACCCTATTATGATATGCCCTATCCATAATATCAATCTTCTCTGAATAATAATGAGTTAACTTTTGAAGAGAAGATTCAGTAAACATTAGATAGGTTAGAACTTGCCAATCAACCATTGAATAATCTAGATGACCAAAGGCTTAACTCTCAAGAAAAAAGCTTAGAAATTCTGATAAAATCAACTTTTGATAATTCAAATATCTTTAATAACCTTATGCAGACTATGAACCAACTTATAAATTCAAACTCCTAAGTCATTGCCAATCTAGAAATATAGTTAGGTCAGTTATCTACAGCTATTAGTGAAAGAGAGTTGCCTAGTCAACCCGAGAGTAAACCTGAGAGACTATACCTGGTGGCTAAAATTTTCAATATTTCTATAACTTTTCCTAGATAATCAATTATAACTCTTGAGAAAGAAATTGTCATAGAACAATCTTGCATAACTAAAAAGACCCTCTTAGACCATATAACTGAGGTAGAAAAATATAGAAAAGAACTAGAATGGTGGGACGAACCAACTTCATCATCACCTTACTTACCTATGGATCCATTCTCAAGTGCCTTAGAATCAACCAATCCTTTTAACAGGGAAGGACCAATTGATAAAATGATGAAATTAATAGAGACTTCCCAAGAACCATAGATGAATAACATATTATATAGAGGAAGCTTCACCCATAATTTTTTTCCAAGATTCATTAAATCCCTGTTTGGCTCATTATGAGATGGATGATTTTAATGAAGATGGGTATATTACAGAAGTTAATGACCAAGTAGATACACCATACCCAAAAACCACCCTACTTTGGATTAAAAAATTTGAGCCACCACCTAACCCACCAATAGCGCTTTTATTAGAACCACCAACTATTTTAGAATTGAAGCCACTTTCTGATGCACCCACTGACATCCTACCAGTAATACCTATCCAGGAAGGCCAACTTATAAATATTTTAAAAGCACATAAGGAAGCTGTTGGATGGGATATTACTAAAATAAGGGATAACAACTTTAAAAATAATTTTTCTATATTCGGCACTACTTTTGAGGATGGCTTCTAAAATTTATCAACTATATTGAAACGATGTATGGAGGTAGATTTAAAATTAATTTTAAAAAAATGCCATACTTTAGATTAGGAAGAGATAATGCCAAGACACATTATACTTGAGACTGGTTGGGATAGATCAAGCTATAGTTGAAGAAATTCCCAAACCACCATCCATGATTTTGCCCATCAAACACAATCCCTTCTTGATAATCATAAAAACTATGTTAATTTTAAATTTTGTTATAGTATGCTTGCTCAAAACACTCTATTGATCTGGGGCAAAATTTAATCACTGAAAAGAATTTTATGAATAATTTTCTGTCATGATGACAAGGTCTTCTAATTGGTCCTATGTTTTTGAAAATCTGAAGGATGTAATAAAGTTGATCATACTCAAAACTCCTTCATAGGATCCGATTGAAGACGTTAAACTTAGTGCTTACTAGGAGGCAACCTAGCTTTTTGCTTTTGCTTTTTTTTTATTTTTAGTTTACCTTTCTTTCAGGATTAAGTTGGGGGAAGACATACAGACCCTTGCAAAACGAAGAATAATTGAAGCCCAGATAGAGACCAGAAACATAATAAGCCAGGTGAACTCTTTTCTTTTGCCTTTTTTTTATTTATCACACTCTATTTCTTTCCTCCATTAAAGATAATGAAAATTAAGTTGGAAGGAAAGGATAAATAAAATAATTAACTTCTCAAGTATTATATAATTATGTACCTAATTTCATGTTGATTTAAGGTTTATCAAGCATTTTAATCGATGATTGATTAATAGTCTAGAGGATTTTTGAAATACTAAGGACCAAATTATTAAAAAATTTAATAAATGGTTAAGTTTAGAATAAAATAAATTTTTGAGTGATTCTAAAATCTTCTTCAAGATATATTCAATAAAGAATCTACTTTGTATGGGTATGAGTAAAAAAAAAAAAGAGAAAATAAAGAGTAAGTTTATTTCCTGATGCACCCACTGACATCCTACCAGTAATACCTACCCAGGAAGGCCAACTTATAGATGTTTTAAAAGTACATAAGGAAGCTGTTGGATGGGATATTACTAAAATAAGGGATAACAACTTTAAAAATAATTTTTCTATATTCGGCACTACTTTTGAGGATGGCTTCTAAAATTTACCAACTATATTGAAACGATGTATGGAGGTAGATTTAAAATTAATTTTAAAAAAATGCCATACTTTAGATTAGGAAGAGATAATGCCAAGACACATTATACTCGAGACAGGATTGGGATAGATCAAGCTATAGTTGAAGAAATTCCCAAACCACCATCCATGATTTTGCCCATCAAACACAATCCCTTCTTGATAATCATAAAAACTATGTTAATTTTAAATTTTGTTATAGCATGCTTGCTCAAAACACTCTATTGATCTGGGGCAAAATTTAATCACTAAAAAGAATTTCATGAATAATTTTCTGTCATGATGATAAAGTCTTCTAATTGGTCCTATGTTTTTGAAAATCTGAAGGATGTAATAAAGTTGATCATACTCAAAACTCCTTCATAGGATCCGATTGAAGACGTTAAACTTAGCGCTTACTAGGAGGCAACTAGCTTTTTGCTTTTGCATTTTTTTTTTATTTTTAGTTTACCTTTCTTTCAGGACTAAGTTGGGGGAAGACATACAGACCCTTGCAAAACAAAGAATAATTGAAGCCCAGATAGAGACCAGAAACATAATAAGCCAGGTGAACTCTTTTCTTTTGCCTTTTTTTTATTTATCACACTCTATTTCTTTCCTCCATTAAAGACAATGAAAATTAAGTTGGAAGGAAAGAATAAATAAAATAATTAACTTCTCAAGTATTATATAATTATGTACCTAATTTCATGTTGATTTAAGGTTTATCAAGCATTTTAATCGATGATTGATTAATAGTCTAGAGAATTTTTGAAATACTAAGGACCAAATTATTAAAAAATTTAATAAATGGTTAAGTTTAGAATAAAATAAATTTTTGAGTAATTCTAAATCTTCTTCAAGTTATATTCAATAAAGAATCTACTTTGTATGGGTATGAGTAAAAAAAAAAGAGGAAATAAAGAGTAAATTTTAAATATTGATCTCCCACAGAGTAACTGGATCCCGTTGCCTCAGTAAGCAATGTCATTTGCATCAAAAAATGAACAATATGAAGAAGCTTATTATATAGCTAGTTTTAACTTATAGCCTATTTGACTCGAGTTAGTAAGTCCGAGCGGTGTTCAACACCTAATACCCTAAAACTAACTAATTTGAGAGTCATTGATTCAAAGCTCACTACAAGGGTCAGATAAAAAGCTTAAGGGGTTAAAATATTACACTGGCTATAAAAAAAAAAAAAAAACTCTAGTCCATACTAAAGATAGAGGATTTAAAAAATAAAGATGAAAAATTAATCAAAAAAGTTCTAAAATTTTATGTTTTTCATTTAAACCACTATTTGGGATGGAATTAATAATCTGATGATGTATCTCCTAAATTTCTAACCAAGTATCAATTAACTTTAGGATGACCTGAAGAAACTTTCACATCTTATAGAGTCGGTACATGCTTCTAATTTTTTTCTTTTACTAGAGGGAAAGTAAAACTCAAGTTAGGAGGTATGATAAATATAATAAATAATATATATTAATTAATATTTATTTAAAAAATTAATATTTTTATTAATATTTTATAAGAAAAAGTGTCACTAGTGCGAGGAGCTTGATTTATGGGTTCATATGAATTAAATTTGATGAAAATCGAAGCTAAAATGGAGAAAAAATTAAGGCCAAAAATTTTAATATAAAAATAAAAAAAGAAAAAAATGATCCAAATCAACTCAGAAGAATCGATCCAGTCAATCTGACCGCAACCCCTGCGTGCGAAAATAACCTAACCCAGCGGGCCGTTGATGTCATCATGACATCACTTTTCATGTGGCGTATAGGGGCGGTTACTGTGCTAGTGGATCGGGCCTTTATGCGGTTTATAGGAGCACTGGCGATGTGTACGATCTGATGGATGATGGCATATTTTGAGCATGATCCAATGGTCGGGAATGTAGGTAGCTTTTGATCCAAATTTCTTCAGCCCTTTTGCGCATGATCTGACAGCCCAGCACTCCTTGATCTAGCGATCCAATGGTTCTCAGGGGTCTCGGTCACCATCCAACGATAGGGACAGGTTTTCTACTTTGATTAGGATTTTCCAATCTTTCTACACATGATTTGATGGTGGAAAACTCCTGATCAGATGATCCGATGGCTTAAAATCAATCTAGGCTTTTATTGAGTGATCAATGGTGGTTTTGTGATGGATTTTGAAGAGTTGATTCAAGATCTAATGGCCAGGAACTCAATAGCAGGTGGAGTTTGATCTAAAATCAAAATAGACTTCAAAAAGGACTCAAAAAGCCCTATAATCTCCTTTATTTAAACCTTCTCTCACGCGAGTATCAAACAGAACCTCCCCTTAGGGGATTAGCCCCTCCTAGCCTTGTCCAAGCTCTCTCTCTTTTCTCCTCTTCCCTTCTCCTCTCTTCTTCTTTCATTTTTCTTTCTTCTTTCTTTTCTTTTTTTTTTGCTTCTATTTCTTTCATCCAAGGAGTTCAAAGATGTAGGAAGCTAAAAAGGTCAAATCCATATACGGCTAGAGATCTCATATCTTGGGGAGTAAGAAAAGTCTGCTAATCATGAGAGTTTATAATTTGAATTCTATTTATCTTTTTATTGAGCAATAAAATTTATTTATCTTTTACATGCCTTTCTTATTTATGCTTTAATATTTAATTTTCTATAATTTATACCTAAGAAGATAGATCATGATTGCAGAAAGATACGATCTGTGCTTAGATTATGATAAATTATAAAAATTAATTAAGATTAATGTTCTTGCTCTTTGATTACATTATTTAAATAATCTATGTCTGTGAGATGGATTATGATCGTGTTAGATATAGTCTATCCTCGGTAGAATAGGTTATGTTAGAATTAAATCAAAGAAATAGACTTTTTATAAGATTGCATGTTGACAATGAAAAGATTTAGTGAATCAATTATAAACTTGAATATTGAAAGATGGAATTAAAATCCTAGACAACTCATTCTATGTACTTTTAATTAATTCTAAAATCCTAATTAATTAAGAATTTGCTTTCTTTTAATTAATCCTTTTTAATTTACTTCTTTAAATTTTTACCTTATAAATTAATTTAAAATTTTATTTTTAATTAAAATTAAACGTAACTTAGCCTTCAATCTTCGAGAAAATTGACACCCAACTCACCACTATTCTAACCTATAGAAAGTCAGTTCAAATTTTTATTTATTATTGTAGTGACAAGCATCAATGCCTGAGAGCCAACTTCGATAAGATCTAAGGCTATCAAAAAATTTCTACCATGGATCCTATACATTGATGGGGCCTCAAACAAATAGAAATGTTGATCACTATCATAGGTGATCAAAAATAAATATTAAGTCACTACTATGGTTAGGATGAGTCGAGATCATATCTACAGGGATCGTGTTAGTTACGTTTGAGAGATTTTAATTTTTAATTTAAGTAGCAAAATAAAAGTTGATTAAAAGAATACTTTAATTAATTAAAGAAAATAAATAAATAAATAAATAAATAAAAGGTTTAAATTAAATATGGAGGTGGATTCTCAGGATCTTAACTACTCTCTTGTTAGATAGTGGATATTATTTTTATCATGTCTTTGATTTAGTATCTAATCAATAAAGATATAATCTATCTTAGATAGTACGACCTGTACCCTTAGATCATAGCCTATTCCTTAAAATTATAGGCTAGTTAAAATTGATTTAAATAAAATAAAATAATTTAATCTAAAAATAATTTATCCCAAGAGTACGAACCATATTCTTAGTTCACGGCTCATCCCAAGAGTCATCAACTATTCTAGATTAAAATTTCATGTAAAGAAAATAAAGACACAAACTATTCTAGTTTAAAAATTCATGTAAAAAAAATAAAGATACAAAAATATAGCAAGAAAAAGTAGTCTTTATTGTACATTAAAAAAATATAATAGATGAAAAATAGAAAAATACTATCAAACCAAGATTATAGAGATTTCCTAAGAACGAGAAAATTAGTCGGCCATGGGGATGCTTCTCACTAAAATCTTCATCCTAGAACTCTAAAGACTTTCTTTTAACAACTTGGAGCAGGGATCATGAGCAAAAGGAAAGAATTTTATGGAGAAATAAGTCAAGAATTATGGAAGAAAGAAAGAAGAAAGAAAGGAGAAGAAAAAGGCTTGTAAAAAGAAAGAAAGAGAGAGAGAGGAAGAGACGGAGAGAGGAGGGATGGCTACTATGGCATAAAGAGGGGGCTAATCCTCTAAGGAAATGGTGATGAGATGAACCATTACGGCCTGAGGATAGTTTTTACGGAGGAGAGAGCGAGAGAATTGGTATTAGAGAAGGAGAGAAACATGGATTTTGACTTCGATCTGAATTCCTCCTTCCTATGTCAATTTCCAACCGTTGGATCATGGTTAAACAGCTCAAATTAAGCTTGATAATAGTGCAAGAACTGCCAAGAGCCATTGAATCATTCATTAGGTGATTTTAGATCATCGGATGGTGCAAAGAAGGAAGCTTGGAGTCTGAATCAAGTCAGAGCCATTCTCAGCCATGAGATTGTGCTTACAACCCGCTTCTAACCATCCGATCGTGCAAATGGAGTGGGCCACCACCGAAGGATATGGGACAGAGGAGTTCTGGCCATTAATCAGGTGTTCAAATGCCATTTCGACCGTCCAATGGTGCAATAGTCTTTCTCCTTGCTTAAATCCCGTAAGTTACATTTTTTTTTTTGAAAAGAAACTTTTGTTTCTTTAAAATGACACATACATCCCGTAAGGGTTTCCTAAATAGTATCTTCATTTTTTATAATGCCACACACATCTTTCTTTTATTTTAAATCTATTTTGAGTCCAATTTGCTTCCAATTTGAGTTTTTTTAATCTGTGAATCAGACTCTTTGTATTGACAATCATCTTTCCTGCAAAACACAAGAACAAGTATCAATTCTTAAAGAATAAAGATGAATTAGTTTATAACTTAATACTTTTATTGGCATGTTTATGATACTTATCACACCTTCAGCTTGAACTTTGCTCGTCCTTAAGTAAAGTAGATAAATTAGTAATATATACTAACTTAGTCTTGAATTAAAAGTTAGATTAGATATTTCTAATGATAGCTAGTACTTGGCCGACTATTAAAGAGGTATGTTATCAGATTATTAATTCGATCCAGTTAGTGGTTGAGTGTTAGCCATAAAAATTTTTTAGAGATCTTCTTTTACCAACTCTTCACTTTACTTATCAAGTCCTCTAACTTAATGTGAACCAAATTTATTATCTTCTTATAATTTAGTTTTCTTATTATTTTTTTTATTTTTTTTATTTTAGATTTTTTTGTTGATCCTTATAGCAAGTTTTCAGCTAATGACTCCTAAACTAGTTGACTTTAGAGCATTAGGTATAGGACACCCCTTAGGCTTACTGACTCGAGTCAAAGAAAAATATAATTTTATATCTAGTTTCTTTGCATCCTCATCTTTTGATGTGAACCACAATGCTTACTTAGATGAAGGAGCCCGGTTACACAGTGAGACAATGCTAAACCCTTTTCTAATTCACATTGCCTATTTTTTGATGCGATTATCATTGCTTACTTAGACAATGAGACTTGATTATTTGATAGAAAATTAATATTTTTTTATTTTATTTTCATAGATTCTAAGAAAAATTTTTGCATACCTCAATCTTTTCATCCAACTCTTATGAAGCATATTCTTCATTGAGATCGATAAGAAAAGGGCTCTAGAATCATTTTTAAAATTTGGTTTGGTCTAAACCCTACCATTTATTAATTTTTTTTAATAATTTTTTTCTCAATATCTCTAAAATTATCTAGATCGTTAATCATTTGATTAGGATGCCTAATTAACTCTTAATCAAAATAAAGTTTGGATACATGAAACTAATTATTTCTGATCATACTTAAAGACTCACATAATTAAAGTTAGTTATTTTTCCCTCCAACTTAATTTTCATTATCTCCAATGAAAGAAGAGAAAAATAAGAATAAATATTTATTAAGAAGGAAAACCACCTGGTTTATTGTTATTTACAAGTCCTTCATTATACTCCATCGGGTTCTTGCAAAATGTTGATGATGTGCTCTCCCCAACTTGGCTAATTATTTTTATTAGATTTTTGTAAAATAAAAATTAAAAATTTAAAAGATAAAATGCTGAGTTGTCTTCCAACAAGCGCTAAATTTAAGGTCTTCAGCTAGACCACCGATTCTACCTATCCCATATAGAATATTAGATTGATAAATTTTAATAGTTTTGGATTGCCAATCTCAGAAAGATGGCTTGCGATCTCATTATTAATAAATTTTAATATTTTATCACTAATTTTCAGAAAGTAGTTCACGACTCCATTCTTAGTCAGTTTTATCTTTCTAATTTTAGAAAAATGATTTATAACCTCATTCATAGATCCTTATTTGTTGAAAATTTCTTCTATTTGTTCTTCTAATATGCTCATAAATTGAGTTGTTCGTTTAAGAATTGAGTTTGATGCAATGGATATCGAAAGGATATCAATTGGTTCTAAATATGCGTATTTAGGTATGACCAAGGGCAGATTCAGTTCTAGAGAAGGTGGTGATTCTAGAGAAAGCTATTAGAGCAGGTATTGATTCATATTTCTCAACCCATGGAAGAGTAGTGCTAAATTTGGTGGCTCTAATAATATATTCACTTTTCAGTATACCCATCTATATTAAAATCATCTACTCCGAAAGAATTCCAACATGTATGCATTGGGTTCTGAGAAATAATTTTAGGAGTAGCTTTTTTTATTATATTTTTAAGTATATCCACCTCAAAAAAAAATTATTTTATATATTAGGCTATTTTATGAGGGTTTCATGAATATTAGAGATCTCAGTTATATATTACCCCGTTGGGTCACTTAAGGGCTGACTAGATAATTCTTCCTCCTTCCAACTATTGAGTACAGCAATTAGTTGACTGACTTGGATCTCGAGCTTAGTTATTAATTATGTATGGGAGTAAAGGATCTAGGTAATTTCTAGCCCTTCTAACATGTATAAAACTTTCTCTTCAAATGCTGAATTATAGGCACTTGAAGAGGGTTGCTGAACATTTTGATAGTCATACACTGTATAAATTTTTTTCGGATAGCTAGGTTCATAGTCAACTACTGGTTGTGGTGTTCCTAAAAAATTTGGATAGTTTTTTTAACCTAGATTGTATGTGTTGGAAAAAGAATTATAATAAGCAGTCTGGGTTTGGGTTTGGTAAGTTTGCTCATGTGCAAACTCCCATAATTGATATGCGGTTGGACATTCACTTACTAGGTGGTTGGAACTCGAACATATATCACATGCGTACAAAGGTAAGGCAATAGAGTATCTCATATTCCATAAACGGTCAATTTTCTAGGATAACTCATCTACCTTATTATGGATATATATGGAGTCTCCATCCTCATAGATTCCACCTCTATTGGGTTCATAAATGGGTGTATAGGGATCATAATTGTAAGAAGAAGGGGTACAGCACTCACTTAATTGGTGAAAAGGTGCAGCCAGATGCAGCCATATTGCTATTAGGATTTTTATAGATTTAGGCTTTTTATAGATTTTTTTTAATGAGAGAAAAGAATGAAAATAATTTTAAAGATGAGAACCTAGAGAGTTCTAAATCTAAGGAATAGATGAGAGAAGTTTTATTAGGTTTTAATGTTTGTGAGTTAGCAATCAAGTTAGGCAACCAATCCTAATTAAGAATTATCCTAGATCTAGATAGCTCCTAACTGCCAAGGTTATCTTCAAGTCCTCCAAGTAAAAGATCAGTCACTCAACTGATCAGATAAGTATAAGATTGGTGGGGGTCCTCCTGTTGCTTTTCTTAAACATCAATTTCATTAGCTAGGTAAGCTAACAGAACTAATTAGATAACCACATTCCTTCGAGATATTATTTCTAAATCACTTTTTTAGACACCAGTCAAATTGACGAACCCTAACTTGGTCCAACTCTTAGGATTCCTTATCCTAGTGAGCTCGAATTTCTTAAGGATCAGTGTTTAATTGATTTTAGATTAAAGACTTAGGTCAATGAGAATGAAGAGTTATAATTTTTGGATCAAGAAATGATGATGAAATTTCCATCTTATCTTGTTTAATTGGATTAAGTGCCCTTAAAGTGATTTATGAAAATGCATGCAAGACATCAAGATGTCCAAGTTAGGTGACACAATCAAACTTAAATTAGTTGGTTTCACTTGTGAGGTTTTATAATTAGATCTCTAGTCTTCTAAATAGCTTATACGGTGTTAGTATAAAAAAAAATAAAAAAATATTTTTTTATAATTTTTTTATTTTATTATTTTTTTGATTTTTTTGAATTTTTTTTATAGACTCAAAAGCAACTATACCACGATCCTCGATAATGGTGTCAAAATTTGAATGCTATTATAAGTAATTAAAAATAAATATTAACTCACTACTATAGCTAGGATGAGTCAAAATCATATCCATAAGGATCGTATTAGTTATGTTTGAGGGATATTAATTTTTAATTTAAGTAGCAGAATAAAAGTAGATTAAAAGACTATTTGAATTAATTAAAGAAAGTGAGTAAATAAATAAATAAATAAAAGGTTAAAATCAAATATTGAGATGGATTCTCAGGATCTCAACTACTCTCTTTTTATAGATAGCTGATATTAATTTTAAAATATCTTTGATTTAGTATCTAATCAATAAAGATATAATCTATCTTAGAGAGCATGGCTTATATTCTTGGATAACAGTGAAGGGAAATCCTGATTTTTTGATCCAGATTCGTCCAGATCTGATTAGATCAAGAGATATATTTCAAAAATTTTCTCTTGATCTCAATCAGATCTTGATATATTTCAGATCTGATTATTATTATTTTAATAAATAAAATAAAATAAGATAAATTAAATCAAAATTTAATTTACCTGATTTGGGTAATCCTATTACCCTGTAGATGATCCTGATTGCAGCGGAAGGTTCTGGATCTAGCCACGCAAGCGCCTGGTCTCTACCGGTATCCACTCGGATTGGATCTGGAGATCCTCTTCTTCTCTATCACACCTCCAAAAATTAGATCTGGATCTGATCTGGAGGATCTTCAAAACTCTTTTGAAGATCTGTAGTCGTCCTTTTGCAGCAGCGCAGCCTTCTTGCTTTTAATCGCCTTTCCTTGATCTGAATCGCACCAACCAAAGTCCAAAACACCTTTTGGACGTGGAGAGCAAGGGGAAAAGAGACTATGGCGTGGAGAAGGAAGGGAGAGGCAGCCTTGGGGCGTGTCTAATAGCATTCACACTTACTTGGAATTAGGGTTGGGCGCAGGGTCTTATTTATAGACCTCTTGTGATCCAACTCCTCTTCCTCTCAACCAATCACAACCCTTTGTGAAATCAGATCTAAATCTGATTGGTTGGAATAGAGACCCCTGGATTCCTCCTTAGAGGGTGCCTAAGACCTAGTCAAACTGGATTCTTAGTAGAACTCTGATTGGAATCCAAAAGGGAGGTGGAGTCCTTGTCCAACAAGGACTCCTAGGCGCCTCCTACTTGGGCTCACGCCACCCTTGGCGTGTGCCCTTCTCCTTGCCAGGTTCTGGCAGGGGGACAGGCCCCCACCAGCTCTCCAATAGGTGCATGACATGTGGTCAAAAGTCAAAGGGTGAATGGTCAACGTTTGACCAGTCAAAGGTAGACTTTTGACCAAAGTCAAAGAACAAGAAAGTGGCAGGTGACCAAAAATGGCAGGTAATGTCTTACAAATAAGACAACCTATTCTGACTTGGACAACCTCCAGTCAGACCATATGAAGGCCTCTGATTGAGCACAAACTCCTTTGGCTCAGACAGGATAACTTATTTGTGATAGTAAAAGAAGAACGTTAGGTTCAATCGAGTGCTAGCACGATTTCCTTGAACCTAATTGAATCTCATTCAGATCAATTGAACTAGATCAGTTCAATTGATGATCACCAGATTCAAACCCTTGTTTGTGTGACCCAGTTAGGTTCAGTTCTGTATGGATAATGGGATATGTCATGATCTCTATCATCGACATCATCGAAACTCCTTTCGATGGATCAGAACTCTTCTGATTCGAACAGCTAGAATGATCGATCATCTAAATCATTCTAATTGCTCCCAAAATCCACCAGTGACACCTAGCAGTATATGGTGGCAACCCATCAGAGCTGAATGTGAACCTCTTGGTGCAGCTACCTGTGTGATTCAGTTCTTCTATCTTGAGGCCCGATCAGATTAGGGTTAAGGTGAACTCGTCAAACCCTAGTCTTCTGTCATATGATGTAATCATTCGATTCGAGTCCAATGTGAAAATCTAAATAGAAACTCTTTCTATTATTTCACTCTACCATGGCCATGGATTTCTGGACTTGATTCTCATGATCATCATAGGGCTACTCCTCTACCACCGAGGTAGATAGATCCCATCTTGATGCAATCCAGTTCCTACAATGAACATGTCATAGCCAACATACACCTCAGGGTTCCATATGGCTAGGAGACCGAGTAATGGTGTAGTCAAACTATAACACCCTCAAGGTGAACTGTCGATGCATCTCAGGTCAAAGAACCAGACACACTACTGCAGCATCGAGTCAGTCATTGACGAGAAGGTAGACTCCCTAATGACTACTCGAGGTGGTCACGCTCAGTGCCCTCATTCTCTAACGAGTACCTATACTCTCGCTCCGGTGTCTCCACACCGTAGACTCAAGACTCATCTACTAAAGAGAAGCGATCGTACACCAACCTTCCGAATCAATCACCATCCTCGTGATGATCCTATGGTCGGGAGCTGTTTATGAGTTAATAATGATTATTCATGTCTTAAATTTTTAACTCTTGAAAATATGAATTATCATTACCATTAACTCAAAGGATGTATCACAGACACTAAATACACAGGTGTGATAGAAAATAACCCATTTCATTAATTATAGTCAAAATTATAATTTTGCCCCTAGAAGTGTATTACAAGTGTCAGCCAATTCTGGCTTCTAGGGCACATATATCTAACAATCTCCCACTTGTCCTAAAGCCAATTGGCTACAAGTCTAAGTCCCATCTTCTCAAGGTGGGCTTCGATCTTCTGCTGGCCCAACGGCTTTGTAAGTGGGTCTGCCACATTATCTGTGGAGTTGACTCTCTTGACCTCAACGTAACCTTTCTCAAGGTAATCGCGGATGAGATGATATCGCCGCTCAATGTGCTTGGACTTCTGGTGAGACCTCGGCTCCTTAGCAAGGGCTATGGCGCCATTGTTGTCGCAGTAAAGAGGAATGGCATCTGATGGCATTACTCCAATTTCTGCAGCAAACTTCTTGTACCAGAATGCTTCCTTTGCAGCCTCTGATGCAGCTATATATTCTGCTTCCATGGTGGAATCTGCTATCACAGTTTGCTTGGAACTCTTCCAGCTGACAGCTCCACCATTGCACACAAACAGACTTCCAGATGTCGACTTTCGATCATCTATATCGGACATGAAGTCCGAGTCTGTGTATCCTTGAACTTGGAGTTCTCCGTTACCAAAGACCAACATCATATCCTTAGTTCTTCTCAAGTACTTAAGGATACATTTTACAGAAGTCCAGTGTTCTTCACCTGGATTTGACTGATATCTGCTTGTGACACTCACAGCATGGGCTATATCAGGTCGTGTACATAGCATGGCATACATGAGGCTCCCTATTGCAGAAGCATAAGGGATCTTGCTCATGCGTTCTATTTCCTCAGGTGTGCTGGGGCACATCTTCTTGGAAAGATGAATACCATGTCTGAAGGGTATTAATCCCCTCTTAGAGTTTTCCATACTAAACCTCTTTAGTACTTTCCTCTATGTACATTTTCTGTGAAAGTCCTAGCATCCTATTCGGTCTATCCCTATAGACCTTAATTCCTAGAATAAAGGATGCTTCACCTAGGTCTTTCATGGAGAATTCCTTAGACAACCACATCTTGACTGATGTCAACATGGGAATATCATTCCCAATAAGGACGATGTCATCCACGTACAATACGAGGAAGACAACAGCGCTCCCACTGATCCTTTTGAAAACACATGGTTCCTCTTCGTTTTTGATGAAACCAAACTTTTTGATCACATCATTGAAATGAGTGTTCCAGCTCCGAGATGCTTGCTTGAGTCCATATATGGACCTTTGCAGCTTGCAAACCTTGTGATCAGTATCACTGGATGTGAAACCTAGCGGCTGTTCCATATAGATATCTTCCTCAAGATATCCATTTAGGAATGCCGTTTTCACGTCCATTTGCCATATTTCATAATCGAAATAGGCTGCAATGGCAAGCAATGTGCGGATGGATTTTAGCATAGCTATCGGAGAAAAGGTATCCTGATAGTCAATGCCTTCACGTTGTCTATAATCTTTTGCCACCAGTCTAGCCTTGAATGTCTCCACATTCCCATCTGCACCAATCTTTCTCTTGAAGATCCATTTACACCCAATAGGTACTATACCTTCTGGTGGATCTACCAAGGTCCAGACTTGGTTTGAGTGCATCGAGTCGATCTCTGACTTCATTGCCTCAAGCCATTTCTCGGAGTCGATATCTGATATCGCCTCGTTGTAGGTTTTGGGATCATCACCATGAGCACCATTATCTATGAGGAACATTTTCTCTACGTCCTCTGAAATAATACCTAAGTATCTTTCAGGGGGACGGAAAACTCTTTCCGATCTACGAGGTGGAGGAGGTAGTGTTCTTATTGGCTCAACCTGATTTGGTTCCACTTGGTCCTTAGCTCTTTCCATTTGTGAGACTTTCTCATCAAGCTTAATCTTCTTTCCAATGCCGCTATCTTGAATAAACTATTTTTCAAGAAATATGGCATGTCGACTCACAATCACATTGTGGTCTTCTGGAATGTAGAAATAGTATCCTAATGACTCTTTAGGATATCCTATGAATCGAGCTCTAAAGGACCTAAATTCTAACTTGTCCGCTTGTTGTCTTTTGACATAAGCCAGACAACCCCAAATTCTGAGATGACTCAGACTTGGTTTCTTACCGTGCCATATCTCATACGGTGTGGTAGGAACGGTTTTAAAGGGAATCCTATTCAGTAAATAGATTGAAGTTAATAATGAATGTCCCCAAAGAAAATCTGGAAGGTCTGTGAAGCTCATCATGGATCGAACCATATCCAATAGAGTCCTGATTTCTCCATTCTGAAACTCCGTTGAGTTGAGGTGTTCCTGGTGGAGTCCATTGAGAGACTATGCCATTTTCCTTAAGATAGTCTAGGAATTCCCGGCTAAGGTATTCACCTCCTCGATCTGATCGAAGAACCTTAATGGGTTTTCCAATTTATTTTTCTACTTCATGTCTGAATTCTTTGAACTTTTCAAAGGCTTCAGACTTATGTCTCATAAGATACACATACCCATACTTAGACAGATCATCGGTAAAGGTAATGAAGTAGACAAAATTGCCTCTAGCCGGCACATCGAATGGGCCGCACACATCAGTATGTACTAGGGCAAGGAGATCTGTGGCCCTCTCCCCATGTCCAACAAAAAGGGAGTTTAGTCATTTTGCCTTGAAGACAAGATTCACAAGTTGGATATGACTCAAAAGTCAATGGACTCAATAGCCCATTTTTCTCCAATTTGTTAATCCTATCTTCTGCTATATGACCTAATCTCAGGTGCCATAGATATCTATCGTTTGATATCGTTTGGACTATCCCTAGGTCGTTTGGCATTCACGTTTTGCTCGATAGTTAAAATAGGTACATCAATATGCAACTGATAAAGACCATTAACAAGGAAACCATTTGCAATTTTATTTCTTTCATAAAGAATGTTACAATGGTCCTTAAAGAAGGTGATCACATAACCTTCTTGTGCTAAGCATGAAATAGAAATCAAATTCCTGCTAGCTGCAGGCACATAATAACAGTCTTTTAAAGCTAAGTCTAAACCAGATGGTAATCGCAGAGGGTATGTTCTCACGGCTACTGCAGCAACTCTTGCTCCATTACCGATGCGTAGGATCATGTCTCCATCCCTCAGCCTCCTGCTATCCTCAAGACCCTGCATAGAAGTGCACAGATGAGCACTAGAACCAGAGTCAAGCACCCAACTGGATGCAGAAGAAACCGTAAGGTTAGACTCAATAACGAGCATACCTCCAGAAGGACCTTCCTTCTTGTTCTTCAGGGTGGCCAGGTAAGTAGGGCAGTTCCGCTTCCAATGGCCGTCGCTGTTGCAATGGAAACACTTTCCTTTGCCATCGACCTTCTTCTTCGATTCTGCCTTCTTCTTCTTTGATCCTTCTACCTTTTGCTTTTTCACAGACTTTTTTTTTTCTTTCCATAAGACTTTCTTTTGGAAGAAGTCCGTTCCATAGCAAGAACTGAGCCTTTAGAACCTTTCATAGAAAGCTCAGCGGTAACCAGCATATTCATCAACTCGGTCAAGGAATTTTGAAGTTTATGCATGTGGTAATTCATGATGAATTGCCCATATGCATCAGTCAAGGATTGCAGAATAATATCATTCTGCAAGTCCAAGTCCAACTTCATATCGAGCTTCTTAAGCTCTTCCATGTCCTTGATCATTGTCAGACAGTGATCTTGGACTGACTGCCCATCATGCATCTTAGCCTTAAAAAGTCATTTCATGACTTGATATTTGGCTGCGCGACTCTGTTCACCAAACATCTCCTGTAGGTGAGCCAACATTTGGCGAGCAGTCCCGATATCTTCATGTTGGTGCTGGAGCTCATCAGACATCGAGCCCAACATGTAGTATCTGGCCTTATTGTCTTCGTCAATCCATTTTTTCAGAGATGCTCTCTGTTCAGTGGATGGACGAGCTGGTAAGGTGGGAGGGTCCTGGTCCAAAACATGTGTTAACTTCTCTGAACCCAAAATAATTTTGTAGTTTCTGAGCCAATCTTTATAATTGGGTCCAGTCAGTCTATGTGTGTCTAGGATACATGCCAATGGGTTTGACGCAGACATATTCCTATAGAGAGTCAAAGATTCTAGTTAGATACTGTAATTTTGACTTGACCAATTTGTTTAGGAATTTTATTTTTAAACAAATTAGCTCCCACTATTTTCTCGGATCCCTACACTCTCTTTGTAGAGATGCGAAAAATCTCCACGATTAATGATTTCTAGTGGGTGGTGCGGTCTCACCAACTGACTCATCACCTCACCTAACAGTTATTGGTGATGGGTTAGCCAATGAGTGAACAACTCTTGTTCAATGATTCTCTAATCATGGTGCACCCAAACTTGGTCTCTAATTCATGAATCTCACCGTATCCGAAATATTGATCCACTCCTTAGTTAAGTCAGACCCACCATTTGCATAGACTGGGTTCCTAATTGAGTCTCTCACCGTATCCAAAATATTGAGCCCAACTCATCCTCCAGCCCATAGCATCCAATGCCTAATAGACATGGTTGCGTCTTCCCGGTGCAACTGAGCCACTGTATCCAGCCGAGAACAATCAACCCCGGGAAGGGCCCGCACATCTACAATGGTGGAAGACCTCAGACTTAATCTTTTCTTAGGAAGAATTGATTCAGGTCTCATTAAACTAGACTTATCATAGTCATAATAATTATGACTAACCTAGTGGCATGGGTTAGCTCGGATTATTGACCACCTCAGATCAGAACTGTGTCAACAGATATGGCCAGGTAAGTGAGATCGGTGGAAGGAATATGCCATTAACTCGTACAAGAACGCATTCAGGTCGAGTAGCTTCCAATTAAAAATCAGTCGGTCGTATGTGCCAAACTTACCTTAGACACCAAATTGTTGAGTCAGAACCAATTGGGTTAGCCTACAATCCAGACTCTAACCTCTGAGCCTAATTAGGTCTTGCTTGATCGTGACTCGATCTTGACCCAGACTTAATCCTATTAGGCTGGTCAATTTAAGCATTGTTGATCCCATCTAACCAACTCTTGATTCGGTTTGATCAACCGCTTAGACCTAATTGAGCTACCCAAGCCCGAACCCAGTATTATGAATATGTCTTAGATCTAAAATTCTCAATTTTAGATCTAATTAATATTTCATAAACTTAATTTTTAATTAAGTTGGGTTCATAAATAAAATATGCACAATAAATCCTAGGGTTTCAGGATCTAGGGTTTTGCAGAAAGTAAGTTTTGGGTTTCTGATTAAGGACGAACACGCAGCACCCCTACACATCATAAGAACACCCCATCGAATGGGAAGAGAGGGCCTTTAAACCCTTCTTCATTCTTATGACCGGACGGCCAAGAGGAACGCCTTAATCAGGAACATGCAATACTACAAAACAGTTTTAGATCTATATCATATATCTCATATACAAATTTAGATCTAATCATGGCATATTTTGCATACATCTCATGTATCAAATCATGCATATTTTCAGATCTAAATTATCTCATAATAATCTAAAAAATTAGATTTAAATTGATCTAATCAAAATAAATTCTAATCTAGATAATTATGTAGAACTATTCTACAACTAGTCTAGTCATGCATCTATCATATCTCATATGATATTTAAAATTAAATAATTTTTATTTTCTGTTTATTCAGATGTTATTATAACACTTATAATATCAGAAAAATAGTAAATAAGAAGATCTAAAATATGATTTAATCAGAATTAAATCAAAGACATGCAAAACTATTCTATAGAACTATTCTATTCTAGAACTAGTCATGCATATCTTCATCATTCTTAGATCCAAATCATTTAATTTTAATTTTTTTGAATTTCAGATCTGATCACATCTCATGTGACATCTAAAATCACTTTATTTTCTAATTAAAATAAAATTAAAATCAGATCTAAATAATTTAGAACCATGGCTCTGATACCAGTTGAAGGAAAATCCTGATTTTTCGGTCCAGGTTCGTCCAGATCTGATTAGATCAAGAGATATATTTCAAAAAAATTTTCTTGATCTCAATCAGATCTTGATATATTTCAGATCTGATTATTATTATTTTAATAAATAAAATAAAATAAGTTAAATTAAATCAAATTTAATTTACCTGATTTGGGTAATCCTATTATCCTGTAGATGATCCTGATTGCAGCGGAAGGTTCTGGATCTAGCCACGCAAGCGCCTGGCCTCTACCGGTATCCACTCGGGTTGAATCTGGAGATCCTCTTCTTCTCTATCACACCTCCAAAAATCTGATCTGGAGGATCTTCAAAACTCTTTTGAAGATCTGCAGTCGTCCTTTTGCAGCAGCGCAGCCTTCTTGCTTTTGATCGCCTTTCCTTGATCTGAATCGCACCAACCAAAGTCCAAAACATCTTTTGGACGTGGAGAGCAAGGGGAGAAGAGACTATGGCATGGAGAAGGAAGGGAGAGGCAGCCTTGGGGCGTGTCTAATAGCATTCACACTTACTTGGAATTAGGGTTGGGCGCAGGGTCTTATTTATAGACCTCTTGTGATCCAACTCCTCTTCCTCTCAACCAATCACAACCCTTTGTGAAATCAGATCTAAATCTGATTGGTTGGAATAGAGACCCCTGGATTCTTCCTTAGAGGGTGCCTAAGACCAGTCAAACTAGATTCTTAGTAGAACTCTGATTGGAATCCAAAAGGGAGGTGGAGTCCTTGTCCAACAAGGACTCCTAGGTGCCTCCTACTTGGGCTCACGCCACCCTTGGCGTGCGCCCTTCTCCTTGCCAGGTTCTGGCAGGGGGACAGGCCCCCACCAGCTCTCCAATAGATGCATGACATGTGGTCAAAAGTCAAAGGGTGAATGGTCAACGTTTGACCAGTCAAAGGTAGACTTTTGACCAAAGTCAAAGAACAAGAAATGGCAGGTGACCAAAAATGGCAGGTAATGTCTTACAAATAAGACAACCTATTCTGACTTGGACAACCTCCAGTCAGACCATATGAAGGCCTCTGATTGAGCACAAACTCCTTTGGCTCAGATAGGATAACTTATTTGTGATAGTAAAAGAAGAACGTTAGGTTCAATCGAGTGCTAGCACGATTTCCTTGAACCTAATTGAATCTCATTCAGATCAATTGAACTAGATCAGTTCAATTGATGATCATCAGATTCAAACCCTTGTTTGTGTGACCCAGTTAGGTTCAGTTCTGTATGATAATGGGATATGTCATGATCTCTATCATCGCATCATCGAATCATCGAAACTCCTTTCGATGGATCAGAACTCTTCTGATTCGAACAGCTAGAATGATCGATCATCTAAATCATTCTAATTGCTCCCAAAATCCACCAGTGATACCTAGCAGTATATGGTGGCAACCCATCAGAGCTGAATGTGAACCTCTTGGTGCAGCTACCTGTGTGATTCAGTTCTTCTATCTTGAGCCCCGATCAGATTAGGGTTAAGGTAAACTCGTCAAACCCTAGTCTCTATCATATGATGTAATCATTCGATTCGAGTCCAATGTGAAAATCTAAATAGAAACTCTTTCTATTATTTCACTCTACCATGGCCATGGATTTTTGGAACTTGATTCTCATGATCATCATAGGGCTACTCCTCTACCACCGAGGTAGATAGATTCCATCTTGATGCAATCCAGTTCCTACAATGAACATGTCACAGTCAACATACACCTCAGGGTTCCATATGGCTAGAGACCGAGTAATGGTGTAGTCAAACTATATAACACCCTCAAGGTGAACTGCCGATGCATCTCAGGTCAAAGAACCAGACACACTACTGCAGCATCGAGTCAGTCATTGACGAGAAGATAGACTCCCTAATGACTACTCGAGGTGGTCACGCTCAGTGCCCTCGTTCTCTAACGAGTACCTGTACTCTCGCTCCGGTGTCTCCACACCGTAGACTCAAGACTCATCTACTAAAGAGAAGCGATCGTACACCAACCTTCCGGATCAATCACCATCCTCGCGATGATCCTTGGTCGGGAGCTGTTTATGAGTTAATAATGATTATTCATGTCTTAAATTTTCAACTCTTGAAAATATGAATTATCATTACCATTAACTCAAAGGATGTATCACAGACACTAAATACATAGGTGTGATAGAAAATAACCCATTTCATTAATTATAGTCAAAATTATAATTTTGCCCCTAGAAGTGTATTACAAGTGTCAGCCAATTTTGGCTTCTAGGGCACATATATCTAACAAACAGATCATTTTTTAAAGTTATAGACTAGTCAAAATTGATTTAGATATAATAAAAAAATTTAACCTGAAGATAATCTATCCTAAGAGCACAAATTATATCCTTAGATCACGGCTCATCCCAAGGGTCATAAACTATTTCAAATTAAATTTTATGTAAATAAAATAAAGGCATAAAAATATTGCAAGAAAAAATAGTCTTTATTGTATATTAAAAAAATATAATAGATGAAAAATAATAAAATACTGTCAAACTAAGATTACAGAAATCTCTTAAGAAGGAGACGATTAGTCAGCCATAGGGATGCTTCTTGCTGAAATCTTCATTCTAGAACTCTGAGAACTTTCTCCCAACAGCTTGAAGTAGGGATCACGAGCAGGAGGAAAGAATTTTATGGAGAAATAAGTCAAGAATTCTAGAAGAAAGAAAGAAAAAAGAAAGAAGAAAGAAGAAGAAAGAAAGGAGAAGAAAGAGGCATGTGAAAAGAAAGAGAGAGAGAGAGAGAGAGAGAGAGAGAGAGAGAGAGAGAGAGAGAGAGATGAAGAGAGGGAGAGAGCAGGGATGGCTGCTGTGGCATAGAGAGTGGGCTAATCCCCCAAGGAGAGGGTGATGAGATGAACTGTTATGGCCTGAGGGTAGTTTTTATATAGGAGAGAGTGAGAGAATTGGTATTAGAGAAGGAGAGAAACATGAATTTTGATTTCGATCTGAATTCCTCCTACCTATGTCAATTTTCAGCCATTGGATCATGGTTAAATAGCTAAAATTAAGCTTGATCACCATGCAAGAACTACCAGGAGCCATTGGATCATTCATCAAATGTTTTCAAACCATCGAATGGTGCAAAGAAGGAAGCCTGGAGTCTAAATCAAGTCAGAGCCATTTCCAACCGTTAGATCATGCTCAAAACCTATTTCTAACTATCCAATCATGCGTATGGAGTGGGCCATCATCAAAGGATACAGGACAGAGGAGTTCTGGCCATGTTCGATGGCATAATAGTTTTCTGCCCCGCTTAAATCCTGTAAGTTATATATTTTTTTTGAAAAGAAATTTTTATTTTTTTTAAATGATGCATAAATCTCATAAGAGTTTCCTAAATAGTGTCTTCATTTTTTATAATGCTTCATGTGTCCTTCTTTTATTTTAAATCTATTTTGAGTTTAATTTGCTCCTAATTTAAGTCCTTTTAATCCGCAAATCGGGCTCTTTGTATTGGCGATTATCTTTCCTATAAAATACAAGAAGAAGCATCAATTCTTAAGAATAAAGATGAATTAGTTTGCAAATTAATGCTTTTATTAGCATGTTTGTGGTACTTATCAGGAGTTAGACTCATTCTTGCCAGCCTGGATGGAGTCGTGATGGAGTATACTCTTCAATTCAGCTTCAAAGCCTCTGCCAATGAAGCTGAATATGAAGCCCTCATAGTTAGACTTTGCTTTACGAAAGAACTTAGGACAAGGGATGTCAAAGTCTTCACCAACTCGCAAGTTGTTGTTGGACAAATCCAAGGCAATTATGAAGCTCGAGTATCAATGATGGAAAAATACTTGCACGAAGTTAAAGTGATGTCACCACTTTCTAAACTCTAGAGGTTCAACAAACCTCTAGATTAGAAAATGCCCAAGTTGATGCCCTCTCTCATCTCGCCTTCTCAAGCGTGATCGACCACAACAAGCAAGTCTTCATCAAACACATGCAAACTTGGAGTGTTGAGGAACTCACATTGCTTCAGGTTGAATAGGAGCCAAGTTGGATGGATCCAATCATTGACTACTTGGACAAAGGAAAATAATCATTTGATCTTATTCGAGCCCACACGATCAAGTGAAAAGCACCATGGTATGTGATCCTCGATGAAAAACTCTACAAAAAGTCTTTTTTGCTACCTCTAGTCCATTGTCTGCAACCCTCTAAGACTGATTATGCTCTTTGAGAAGTGGACAAGGGCATCTGCAGCAATCACTTGGAGGGCAAGTCGCTGGCCTACAAGCTCATTCAATAAGGATACTATGGGTTGACCTTGCAGAAAAAAAGCAACTAAGCTCATCAAGCAATGTGAGTAATGCCAAAAGTATGCCAACATCCAAATAAGGCTAGCAACCAAGCTCATGTCAATCATGGCTCTTTATCCTTTCACCATGTGGGAAAGTGACATCCTTGGACCATTCTTGCAAGCAACTGGACAAAGAAAGTTTTTGATCATGGCAATTGATGACTTCACCAAATGGGTCCAAGTCAAGCATTTAGCACAGATAAACAAGGCAAAAGCTTGAGACTTCATATGAAAGTTGATCATATGCCAATTTGAACTTTTTCGAGCCATCATCACTAAAAATGGGCACCAATTCGATAACCAAAATTTCAAGGACATATACTCGGGGCTTCATATCAATCATAGGCTCACTTCGGTTGGACACCCACAGTCTAATAGTGAAGTCGATGTGACCAACCATACAATCCTGCAAGGACTGAAGACCAGACTCGATCAAGCAAAGAGATTTTGGGTCGAAGAGCTCTACAATATCCCGTGGATGTATTAGACGAAAATTGGCAAAACTTCCTTCAACCTTGCCTTTGGAACTGAGGCTGTCATTCCCATTGAGATCGGTATACCATCGATTAGGATCGAGTTCTACGATGGATAATAAAACCCTAGTTGGCTTCGAGCAAGTCTGGATCTACTTGAAGAGACAAGGGAAAGAGCTCGGATCAAGATAGCTTCATACCTGCAATGAGTAGCTCACTACTACAATGCTCAAGTCAAGTCCAAAGTCTTCCGACTCGGGGATCTTATCCTGAGATGAGTGGAAGTATCCAAACCTATAGAACAAGGCAAGTTAACCCCAAACTAGGAAGGATCATACTAGATTATGGAAGCTATCTGACTTGGAGCATACAAACTAGCAACCCTTGATGATACTTTGATTCTAGGGATGTGGAACTTTGAAAATCTATGGATGTACTGCCAGTAAGAAGTGTAACCGTTCTAATCTCATCAATGAAATTATTTTTTAACCTTGTATGGAATTTTTATCCAAACTATCAATCGAGGATCCAATCGAGATTAGAGATGACGATGATGAAAAAGGGCTAACCCTCTAGGAATTCCATATGGCCATTTGGCACTCCTCATCCATGGACAATTTGAGTCGAGGCCCATGTGAATCAACTTCAGGTAACCCCTCGAAGAAGGTCTCCCAAAGTAGAAAGAATAATGACAACAGACATCGGAGAGACATATAAGAGAAATATTTTACTCAAAAGATCTATACAAGATATTTACAAGATGGCTTCTACCAAATGAGGTCCATTACAATAAAAAGAAAAAAAAACATAGGTTCGAATTGGATGTCGAAGCCATGCAATCTCCAATGAAAGGTGTATAGCTCCATCGACACTCCTCAATGGAGCATCAACAATAATGTGGGCCCCTTTGAAACCTACTCACCTTCACCATGCACCTCCAAGGAGAGCCAAAAAGCTACACTCACTGGGGGCAAAATCATCCTCTAGAAAGGATAAATACCCCTCTATAGAGTGCGGCACTAAAGCAGCACCCCCCAACATCCAACACTACAACTTTGTCCCTGGTGCACCAACCCTTTCCTATACCTCCCAAGCCAAATCAGATCTCTCGATAGCATCCCCCGTAGAAGTGTTAGATCCCAACTCAATCTAGAGAGGGGTGGGGGTGAATAGATTGAGTCTAAATAAAAAAAAAAAAAAAAAACCTTAAACACTTTGAAAATATTTAAAATAATGATAGTAAAGAAATAATAAGAGAAGTGTCAGAGAGAGAAAGAGGGATACAAGAATTTATCATGGTTCACAACTCAATGTGAGTTGTTACATCCACTTCCAAGGTTCTAGCCTTGGATTTTCTTTGACTATGGACAAAAGTAAATTACACCAATAGCAGTGAATTATAATGGCAGCAGCAAATACAACAGCATCAACAAGCTGAATTGAGCAGAGCTCTCTCAAGCTAACTGATCTCTAAAAGACTGATTTGAAACTAAAGCCTAGTTTGAAGAACTAACACAGCAAATACAAAAATTTTTCTAAACTATTACAACTCTTGTTTTCTATGTTTCTCTATGTTCCATTCTTTGAAGGTCTTCTAAGAACACCTATTTATAAAGAAAATTTGATGAACATTGGACATCTTCTGATTGCTTTCCAAATCATCTTTCTTTAAAAAAAAAGTTTTCCTTCTTAATTTGTTTTGATCTTAAATGATTGTAGGAATTATCCAAATTTGATTTGATCTTCTTAATTTGATTTGATTTGATTTATTGTATGTTTTCAAATCAATTTTTGAAAAACTCAAATCATATTTACTATGTGTTTCCAAATCAATTTTTGAAAAACTTTTCTTCAAATCTCAAATCTGATTTGCTGTGTTTCCAAATTAATTTTTGAAAAACTTTTCTTCAAAACTGAAATCAATTTTTTGAAAAACTTTTCTTCAAAACTCAAATCAACTTTTGAAAAACTTTCCTTCAAAACTCAAATCTGATTTGCTAATAAGCCAAATCAACTTTTGAAAACTTTCCTTCAAAGCTCAAATCAACTTTTGAAAAACTTTCCTTCAAAACTCAAATATGATTTGCTATGTGTTTCTCAATCAATTCCAGTTATCTGTGTTTGAAATTCTCAATCTTTTTTTGATTCTAGAGAATCTTCTTTGATTCTGGAGTACAAGTTTGAATATCTTGACTTTTGTTTTAGCAACATTTTCAAATGAGTTCCCCTTAGCTTCGAATGTGTTGTCCTTTTTTAGCAACTCTCTTTTCAACTCAATTAGCTCAAAAGTCCTTAAGCTTCTGCATTTACAACTTAAAACTTAAATTTTATCGGTGCTCATTTGTTATTATCAAAACTTAGGTAACTGTGGATCTTGAGTCCAACATTCTCTCCCTTTTTGATAATGATAAACATATAAAAAAAATTATGTTGAAGTGTGTGTAGATATCATATTTTAATGTCCTTACTGCTATAATTATGTTAAGCAAAGTGTGACTATAGTTATGTTAAGCAAAGTGTGAAACAATAAGCCAAATGATAATCTAGATAATTTCAAATCAGCAAAGTATACCTTTCTCCCCCTTTTGACATCATCAAAACTCACATAAATGAATAGTTAAAGAGAATAACACTATAAGTTTGAGGTATAAACTAAAGGCACAATAAATTCAAACAAATCGAAATACATGTGAACAACAAAGGCATAACATGTCCCGCACAAATTAGTGAGATCACATACTTATAGAAATTATGAAAATGATAAATCCATAAGCCCAAGTGCAGTTCTGATTTTAACAAAATTTTCAGTGCTTAATGATTTAGTTAATATGTTAGCTATTTGTCCTGAAGTAGGCACAAAATGCAATTGAATTAAACCTTTTCGCGCATAGTCTCTTAAAAAGTGATGTCTAATTTCTATGTGTTTAGTCCTACTATGATGAATAGGATTCATAGATAAATTTATAGCAGAGATATTATCATAATAAATAGGAATAGATTCAAACTCTTGTTTGTAGTCTTGAAGAGTCTTTTTTATCCATAGCACCTGAGAGCAGCACATTGCAGCTGAGACATTCTCCACTTCTACTGTTGATAATGCTACACTATTCTGCTTCTTAGAGAACCAAGACACCAAGCAGTTTTCAAGTAGACATGTCCCTGATGTGCTTTTCCTATCATCAAGGCTTCCTGCAAAATCAGAGTCACTATATCCAATTAGTGTAAAATTATTATTCTTGGGATAGAATAAACTAAAGTTCTAAGTTCCTCTAAGATATCAAAATATGTGCTTTATTGCCAAAAGATGTAACTCCTTTGGATTACTCTAGAATCGAGCATATAGACAAACTGCAAATTATATGCCTAGTCTGCTCATAGTTAAATATAAAAGACTTTTGATCATTCCTCTATACTTTTTCTGATCTATGCTTTTGCCAAATTCATCCTTGCATAACTTAAAATTTGTGTTCAAAGATGTTGTCACACTCCTTTTATCATCAATGTTGTATTTCTTTAGCAGCTCTCTAATATATTTAGTCTGAGATAAATAGATCCCTTCCATATTCTGCTTGACTTGTAAGCCCAAGGAAAATGACATTTTGCCCATCAGACTCATTTCAAATTTTCTCTTCATCAACTCTGAAAATTCCTTGCACAAAACATCATTAGTAGATCCAAAAACAATGTCATCAACATAAATCTGAACTACTAAAATATCTTCATTCACATGCTTAAGAAATAAAGTTGAATCTACTTTCCCTTTGGAAAAATCATTTTCTAATAAGAAATTACTTAGACTTTCATACCAAGCTTATGGAGCTTGTTTTAATAAACCATAAAGAGCCTTTTTCGGTTTAAAAACATAACTAGGATTAGTAAAATCTTCAAAACCAAGAGGTTGAGCTACATAAACCTCCGCTTCAATAAAACCATTTTAAAAAGTAGATTTTACATCCATTTGAAATAAAGTAAAATTCTTAAAGCAAGCAAAGGAAAAAAGTATTCTATCGCTTCTAGGCGAGCCATTGGTGTATAAGTTTCATTGTAGTCGATTCCTTCCTCTTGAAAGTACCCTTGTGCCACTAGTCTTACTTTATTTCTCACAACATTTCCATGTTCATCTAGCTTGTTCCTGAATACCCATTTTGTGCCAATAATACTTTGATCTTCAGGATATGGAACTAGATCCCAAACATCGTTCCTCAAGAACTAATTAAGCTCCTCTTTCATTGCTTCAATCCAACTACCATCACTAAGAGCTTATTCCACAGACTTAGGCTCAAAATGGGATAGAAATGCAGACTTTGCAAATGTTCCTTGTAGTTGAGCTCGGGTCCTTACTCCTTGACTAATATCCCCCAATATTTGTTCTTTTGGATGATCTTTCTTGTACTTCCAAGCTGTGGATAAGTCAAAGTGGGGATCTTGAGTCATTTCTTGCTCTCGAATGCTTACTTCCTGAACCTTTTGTTTGAGTAAGTCTATCTCTTCATCATCGTCATCATCCTCCTCATTTAACTCTTGGGGTTGAGATTTGGTAAGACTATTTTCATCAAACTTCACATTAATTGATTCCTCCACAGTGTATGTTCTTTTGTTAAAAACTCCATAGGCCTTGCTTTTGGTGGAGTATCCTAAGAATATGCCTTCATCAGACTTAAGATCTAGCTTTTCCAACTTATCCTTTGTGTTGAGAATGTAGCACTTACTTCCAAAGACTTTGAAGTAGCTGATATTGGGTGCCCTTCCATTCCACAACTCATCAAGTGTTTTCCCAAGTCCTGGCCTCAAGTATACTCGCGTGGTTGATGATGACACAACTTGTGTTGACTGCTTCTGCCCAAAAATACTTTAGAAGCTTGAATTCATTTAGCTTAGTTCTGCACATCTCTTGTAAAGTCCTATTCTTGCGTTCAGCCACTCCATTTTGTTAAGGTTTGCATGGTGCTGAGAAGTTGTGAATATAGCTTCTTTCTTCACATACTCTTTCAAACTTCCCCTGAAACTCACCACCTCTGTCATTTCTGATTTTAATGATTTTGCTTTCCTTTTCATTTTCTATGCTTCTGCACAACTTCACAAACTCTTTCACAATATCATTTTTATGAGATAAAAATAAAGTCTAAGTATCTCTAGTGAAATCATCTATGATAACAAAGATAAAATATTTTCCATCTAGACTAACTATACCCATATCCCCATATAAGTCAACTATAGGGGTTTGGTGGTGGAAATTTTTGATTTTGGCTTGAATGAACCTCTTACATGTTTTCCTTTCATGCAAGCATCATGCATGGATGAATTTTCAAAATTCAATTTTGGAAGACCATGCACAAGCTTTTTACTAGACAAGTTTTGTAATAAAGAAATCCCTACATGTCTTAATCTTCTATGCCAAAGATGTGTAAAATCATTTTTAGCTATAAAACAATTTACATTTTGTGCACAAAAATCACTCATTTTTAGTGAATATACATTATTATCTCTTTTAGCTACAAAAAAAAAATTTTCCATTTAACTTTACTATGCATACTTTAGGATTAAATTCAACTTTAAAACCATGATCACATAATTGACTTACACTAAGCAAGTTATAGTTCAAGCCGTCAATAGGCAACACATCTTTAATCATAGTGTTATGATGTTTACCAATAGTACTTATGCCTGTTATAGCTTCCTTGCTATTGCCAAACTTGACCATACCTCCTCCCTTATTGGTTAGTGTGGTGAACAAAGACTTGTCTCCGGACATGCCTTGAACATCCACTGTCCATATACTATATTTCATGTTTTTCCTTTCCTTTGAGGCATATTTCTAGCTTCTTTCCTTAATCCTGTATTTATAAATTTCCTTAGTTGATTTGGTACCCTTTGACTGGGTCCTTTATGGTTAGAGGTACTACCTTTCACTTGCCATTTTAACTTGATTTCTTTCCATACTTTTTCTAATTTTACAATCAACATTAGTATGTTCAGCAATTCCACAATAAGAGCATATGATATGAGTTTTAGCAATAGATCTGGCAATACAATCATTCATGCTTTGGGGTTTAGTGTTTAGTGTGTATCCTATGCCACTTTTATCTTATGAAACCTTTTATGATGTTAGTATGCCATCCAATTTTATTTTACCCATATTGAATTTTTCTAAATTCCCTTTTAGATGATCATTTTCATTTTCTAGCTTGATTACTTTTCTTTCAAAACTTCATTATTTTCAATGATCACACATTTTTCATGCATTCTAGATAATCTATCATGTTTATGTTGAAGAGATGTATATTTATTCATTAGTTCCTTATATCTATCATGAACCTTTTCTTTTTCAGTCTGTTCTTGCTTAATCAGAATTTTTAATTTTCTATTCTTTGTTACTAATTTATCACATGCTTCAAGTAACATATCAACACTAAATTCACTGTCTAAAGTTTCAGAATCAGAACTGACCTCAATATCTTCAAAGGCCATGAGACTAAGTGCTGCTACTTCTTCTTTCAACTCCTCTACTGATTGGCAGAGAAAGTCATCCCAAGTTTCAGCTTTGAGAGTCTTCTTTCTTGCCTTCATTGTTGGCTTTTTTCTTTGCTTTTGTCTTCTTCTCTTTTGAGTGGATAGTCAGCTATAAAATGCTCCTTGCTCCCACATTTGTAGCATTTGTCATTACTCCTTAAGTAGTTGGTTGGTTCCTTGTTTGGCCCTTTAGCTTCCTCATTTTGATGAACTTTCTATATTTTTTTATGAATAGCCCTAATTCATCTTTTTCATCGTCAGAATCTTCTTCACTATCATCAACCACAAGAGCTAAGATTTTTTTTTGTGTTAACTTCATCTTTTTCTAGCTGCTTCATCTTTATTTCATGGGTCAGAAAATTTCCCATGAATTCTTTAAGGTTGATGTTGACCAAAGAACTGAACTCATTGATGGCTGTCACTTTTGGTTGCCACTCCTTGGGTAGGCTTCTTAGTATTTTATCGACTTTTTGCTCCTCCGTAAAGTTAGTATCTAGTAAAGCAAGTTTACTAAGTATATCATTATACCTTTCACTCATTTGCTGAATTATTTCTTCAAGCAGCATTCTGAAATTCTCGAATTGATTCACAAGCATGGTCACTTTGACTTTCTTGACTTGTGTAGTTCTCTCGTGAGTCACTTTAAGTTTCTTCCATACATCATGAGTGCTTCTTGCTCCAACAACCCATGAATGTTCGGTTGCATTTAGAGAGCAAAGAAGAATGCATAGAGCCCTTTTGCTGAGAGAGATTCTTTGCTTGTCTTCACGTGTGTATTCTTTTGGCTTTTTCTCCACTTCTCCTTTGTCATTCTTTTTCTTTGGAATGTGTGGTCCATTCACCGTGATCTCCCAAAGCTCATAATCAATGCTTTGAAGATGGATCTCCATTCTGTACTTCCAATGAGAGTAGTTTGAGCCATCAAATAATGGAGGTTTGTTAGATGATATACCTGAGTGGAAAGGAAGTTGATTTGAACCTCTTGTGCTTGCCATTTGATCTTTAATACTCTACCTGAAAAGAAAAATTAGGCACTCAAAGTGTACTGCGCTGATACCAATTGTTAGATCCCGACTCAATCAAGAGAGGAGGATGAATAGATTGAGTCTAAATTTAAAAAACAAAACTTAAACACTTTGGCAATATTTAAAATAATGATAGTAAAGAAATAATAAGAGAAGTGTAAGAGAGAGAAAGAGGGACACAAGGATTTATCATGGTTCACAACTCAATGTGAGTTGTTACATCCACTCCGAAGGGTTTAACCTTGGATTTTCTTTGACCATGGACAACAGCAAATTACACCAATAGCAGTGAATTACAATGGCAGCGGTAAATAGAGCAGCATCAACAAGCTAAATTGAGTAGAGCTCTCTCAAGCTATCTGGTCTCTAAAAGACTAATTTGAAATAAAAGCCTAGCTTGAAGAAGTAACACAACAAACACAAAAATTTTTTTAAACTATTACAACTTTTGCTATCTATGTTTCTTTGTGTTCCATGCTTTGAAGGTTTTCTAAGAACACCTATTTATAGAGAAAATTTGATGAAGCTTGGACATCTTCTTATAGCTTTCTAAATCATCTTTCTTTTTTAAAAAAGTTTTTCTTCTTAATTTGTTTTGATCTTCAATGATTGTAGAAATTATCCAAATTTGATTTGATCTTCTTAATTTGATTTGATTTGATTTGTTGTGTGTTTTCAAATCAATTTTCGAAAAACTCAAATCTAATTTACTTTGTGTTTCTAAATCAATTTTTGAAAAACTTTTCTTCAAAACTCAAATCTGATTTGCTAAATTTCCAAATCAATTTTTGAAAACACTTTCCTTCAAAACTCAAATCAATTTTTGAAAAACTTTTCTTCAAAACTCAAATCTGATTTGCTATGTTTCCAATTCAATTTTTGAAAAACCATCCTTCAAAACTCAAATCAATTTTTTTGAAAAGCTTTCCTTCAAAACTCAAATCAACTTTTGAAAAACTTTCCTTCAAAGCTCAAATCAACTTTTGAAAAACCTTTTTTCAAAACTCAAATATGATTTGCTACGTATTTCCAAATCAATTCCAACTATCTGTGTTTAAAATTCTCGATCTTTTTTTGATTCTAGAGAATCTTCTTTGATTCTAGGGTACAAGTTCAAACATCTTAACTTTTGTTTCAACAATATGTTCAAATGAGTTCTCCATAGCTTCGAATGTGTTGTCCTTTTTTAGCAACTCTCTTTTCGACTCAATTGGTTCGAAAGTCTTTAGGCTTCTATATTTACAATTTAAAACTCAAATTTCATCAGTGTTCATTTGTTATTATCAAAACTAAGGTAAATGTGGATCTAGAGTCTAACAAGAAGCATCCTTCGACTGATCGTAGGTAGGCAGAGATCCATATAGGTGGAGGAAGGTGCCAACAATCTCACGAAGATGGATAAGGTAGCACCATTGCAGCATTACAAAAGGTTGGCAAGTACCAGTCTTAGGCAGCAAGTCCCTACTTATAAAGAATTTGGGTCTAAGTACCTCCAACTACTCCCTTTGATGATTGAAATAGGAAAGCAGTCCTTCTCAATAAGCCATCATTATCGAAAAGTGCTACACATTAAATGCCCTAAGAAGTATAACCCTACGATGCATAATCTTCTAGAGATATCATAGCCTCTAGCCAAGACCTCTAGAGAAGTGTTCATCAAAGAACTGAATATAACGGCAATTAGGGGATATTCGGATAGTTGTTTAAATCCTAATGACTAAATCGATGAACCAACTCTCCAGAGATATCTCAGCTCTAGCCGAGACCTCTAAGAATATACTTAGCAAGGCACCAATGACAACAACAATCATGGGATATTCAGATAATTATCTGAACCCCGATGACTGGATCAGTGGATCAATCCTTCGAAGATATCTTGGCTTATTAGATTGAGACCTTTAAATAGTAGTCAATAAGGCACCGATGACAAGTAGATATCCAAACCTAAGTCTAAAACTTTTAGATCCTTCGAAGATATCTGGACCCTAGCTAAGATCTCTAAAAATACTGATCGGCAAGGCACCCAGTAGAAGGAGATATCCTAACATGAGTTAGGACCTCCGCAAGCAAATTTCTTGAAAATAATCCAAGGATGAACTCCAAGGTCAAAAATCAATCGACAGAAATGACTTGACAAAGATATAGCAAGAAAGTTAGTTCGGAAAGACCTTGAAAGCCATCATCGGGCAATGTACGACCACTCCTAGCCTACACATCAAATGAGTCACACATATCAGTGTGTATCAGAGCAAGTATCTCGATCATCCTCTCCCTTTATCCTACAAAAGGTAGTTTGGCTATTTTTTCTTAAGGACAGGATTTGCAAATTGGATATGACTCGGTAGTCAATAAGCCAAGAAGCTCATCTTTTTCTAATCTATTTTTCATATCTTCTCTATCATGACCAAGCCTTATATGCCACATATACTTTAGGTTCATCTTATCTTTGGACCTTTTAGATCCTATAGTACATATTATGAGTAAGTCTGATATACCTTCCAAAGGTGTGTCCTTCTTGTTCTTTAGGAACTCCAAGTATATAGGATAGTTTCTCTTCCAATAACCATCAATGTTGTAGTGGAAACACTTTTTCTTGTTAGTGACCTTCCTCTTAGGAACTTTTCTTTTTGGCTTGCTCTCAATCTTTTGCTTCTTCATGGGCTTCTTCTTTCAATTAGATTTTCTATTGATAGAAACAGCCTATTCTACAATGAGAGCCATTCCCTTGAATCCTTCAAGGCTCCTTCAGCAATTACCAACATGTTTAACAATTCAGCCTTGGTGTAGTCAATCTTATTTATATAGTAGTTTATTATATACTACTCATACAAATCAGAAAGGGATTGCAAGATCAAATCCACCTTCAATTTCTTCTGCATCTCATGTCGAGCTTCTTAATTTTCTTAAAGTCCTTGATGATTATCGAACAATGATTATGGATAGAATTCCCTTTGGTCAACCATTGGATGGTTTAGGAACATGGGGATATCCTGATCGAGAACTTAGCTTAACTTCTTAGAACTTAAAACTACTTTTAGATTCCCGAGCTAATTTTTATAATCGATCCTAGTTAGTTGGTTGATTTTAAGAATGCGAACTAGAGACTTAGAAGCTAACATTTTATTCTTGTAGAGAATAAAATTTCAAGTTAGATTTTTATATTTACTTTGAAACATTTATTTTAGGATCAATTTTTAAAAGCAAACATGCCTCTCACTATTTTCTTGAATCTCTTACACTCTTCAGGTAGAGAAATGGTAACCTTTCGTGATTAGAATTTTAAGTGGATACTATGATCCTAACAATTTGATGCACCACCTCATCTAACAGTTATTGACGACATGCAAACTAGTAAATGGACAACTCTTGTCCAATGCTTCTCCAGCATTTGTAGTCATCTTCTGTCTCTAAGTCATGTAGACCTCACCTAATAGTTATTGGCCTTTTTTAGACTCACTGTTCAATACATAAGCAAAGTCATCATTAGGTCCCTCATTTATGAGTCCCTCACCTAATAGTTATTAGGCCCAACCCCATCTTTATCCCATAGCACCTCATGCTAATAGAGTAGTTTCACCTTTCCAATGCAACTAATCACTATGGCCTATCGAGAACAGTCAACATCAATAGGGTGCCCATACATCTAAAATGGTAGAAGATCACTCGACTTAATATGTTTTGAGAAGATTTAAATTTAGGTCTCATATATTAAGTTATTTACATCTAATGCAAATAAAATCTGCAAAAAATATATAATAAAATCGATGATGATCATGGATCTAAGAATGGGATTCGGACTCAAGCCACTAAGCCAAATCGGGATCTATGGGTCAAATATATATATGATCGCTATCATAGATGGTCAAAAATAAAAATTAACTTGCTACTATAGCTAGGATGAGTCGAGATCGTATTCATAGAGATCGTATTAATTATGTTTGAGGAATTTGGATTAAAATTAAATAGTAGAACAAAAGTTGACTAAAAGATTACTTAAATTAATATCAAAGTAAATAAATAAATAATTTAAATAAAGATTGAAATTAAATATAAAGGTAGATTCTTAGGATCTCAACTACTCTCTTGTTAGATAGCTAGTATCCTTTTTAGTATGCTTGATTAGTATCTAATCAATAAAGATATAATCTATCTTAAAAAGCATGACCTGTACCATTAGATCACAGCTTATTTCTTAAAGTTATAGGCTGATCAAAATTAATTCAGATAAAATAAAAAAAATTAATCTAAAGATAATCTATTCCAAAAGTATAAACCATATCCATAGATTACAGCTCATTCCAAGGGTCATAAACTATTCCAGATTAATCAATCTCATACAAGAAAATTAAAGATATAAAAATATAATAAGAAAGGCAGTCTTTATTATATATTAAATAGAAATATAAAAAATAAAAAAAAAGTAAAGTACTGTCAAATTAAGATTACAAGGATCTTTTGAGAACGTAGATGATTAACCGACCATAGAAAAATTTTTCGTTGAAATCTTCATCCTGGAGCTCTAAGGAGGAACGTAGACAGCAACTGGAAGAAGAAGGATTAATGGAGAATAGAAGGAATTTTGGTTGTGGAAGGAAGAAAAAAGAAGGAAGAAGGGAAAAGAAAGAAAGAGAAAGAAGGAGAAAGAGAGAGGAGAGAGGAGAGAGGGCCAAAGAGGCCACCTAGACAGCTTTTGAGGTCTGTGGCATATAGATGACTTTTTATAGAGAAAGGATATTGGGAGATTTGGTTGAAAGCAGAAATATGGGAGTTTTTATTGGACTAGGATTTGTACAGCCAAGACTGCTCGCCATTAATGAACCCTTGAAGGTTTGGCTATTCAGATCATGCCATCACCTACTGCGGCACCCAAACCAGTGACCAAACTTGCTAAGATGCCTAGCCTATGACCACAGATGTGTGAAGACCTGCAAGTGCACCAGCGCACCCACTCGCATCACTCCCAGACCCCATGCGGTCGCTCTTTCACCCACTCAGACTACAGTGCCCAACTCCACTATAAACCCATGCACCCGTTAACACCAACCTCACATGCCCACTAACTCCTCCAGTGGACCCGCAATCAGCCCATTAACACCAACATCTTTTTTGGTTTTTTTATAGAAAGAAACTTGTTTCTTTCAAATACTGCACACATCCTTTAAGGATTCCTAGCATAGTATCTTCATTTTTTAAAATACTGCATGCATCCTTCTTTTATTTTAAATCTATTTTGATTCTAATTTGCTTTCAATTTGAGTCCTTTTGATCTACAAATTGAGCTCTTTATATTAGCGATCATCTTTTCTACAAAACATAAGAAAAAATATCAAATTCTTAATAAATAAGAATTAATTAGATATAATTTTATACTTCAGGTGGCTTAAATTAAGTATTTATCATACTCTCCAACTTGAACTTTGCTCGTCCTTGAGTAAGGTAAATAAATTAACAATATATACCGACTCAGTCTTGAATTAAAAGTTAGATTAAACATTCCTAAAGACAATTGATATCTGGCCAGACTATTAAAGAGGTACGTTGTTAAATTATTAATTTGATCTAGTTAGTGGTTGAGTGTTAGCCATAAAATTTTTTTAGAGATCTTTATTCACCAGCTCTCCACTTTACTCTTCAAATCCTCTTACTTAATGTATGATTGATTTATTAACTTTTTACAATTTAGTTTTCTTATTATCCATTTTTTTATTTTTTTGATATTTTCTTACATTCCCATCTTTTGATGCGAACCACAATGCTTACTTAGGCAAAGAAGTCCAGTTACTTAGTAAGAAAATGCTAAACTCTTTTTTTTTAAAATTTATATTATCCATTTTTTGATGCAAATATCATTGCTTACTTAGACAACGAGACTCGATTACTCGATAAAAAATAAATATATTTTTTATTTTTATTTTTTAAGTAGATTCTAAAAAAAATTTGCATACCTCAATCTTTCCATCCAACTCTCATGAAGTAGATTCTTTATTAAGATTAGTAAGAAAAGAGTTCTAAAATCTCTCTTAAAAATTTGGTCTAGTCTAAATCCTACCTTTCATTAAATTTTCTTAATAATTTATCTCTCAGTATCTCTAAAATTATCTAGATTATTAATCACATATTGATTAGGATGCCTAATTAACTCTTAATCAAAATAAAGTTTGGGTACATAAAGTAAATTATTTTAAATCATACTTGAGGACTCACTCAAATTTAATATTAGTTATTCTCTCTCCAACTTAATTTTTATTATCCCTAATGGAAGAAGAGAAAATCAAAAATATTTATTAAGAGGGGATACTACATGATTTGTTGTTATTTCCAAGTCCTTCATTGTATTTCATCGAGTTCATGCAACATGTTGATGATGTGCTCTCCCAACTTGGCTAATCATCTTGATTAAATTCTTACAAAATAAAAATTAAAAATTTGAAAGATAAAATGCTGGATTGTCTCCCAATAAGTACTAAGTTTAAGGTCCTTAGGCAGACTGCTAATTCTGCCTATCCTATGTCAAATATTGGATTGATAAATTTTAATAATTTTAGATTATCAATCTCAAAAGATGGCTTGCTATCCTATTATTGATAAATTTTAGTATTTTATTATCAATTTTTAGAAAGTAATTCACGATCTCGTTCTTAGTCAGTTTTATCTTTCTAATTTTAAGAAGATGATTTATGATCCTATTCTTCGTTAGTTTTAATATATACTCAGGTGTGACCAAGGGTGGCTTCAATTTTAGAGGAGGTGGTGATTCTAGAGAAAAAGCTATTAGAGCATATATTGATCCATATTTCTCAGCTCATGGAGAGGCGGTGCTAAAATTAAGTAGCTCTAATAATGTGTTCATATTTTCAATATAACCATCTATATTAAAGTCATCTACCCCAAAAGGATCCTAATATGTATACACTAGATCCTGAGAAAAATTTCTAAGAGTAGCTTTTTTTATTATTTTTTTTAGGTACATCCATCTTAAAATAGTTTTCTATTTGTATATTAGGTTATTCTATGAGGATTTTATGAACATTGAAACTCTCAGCAATATATTACTCCCTTGGATTACCTATGGGCTAACTAGATAATTCTTCCTCCTCCCAACTATTAAATGCAATAGTTAGTTGATTGATTTGGATTTCTAATTTTGCTATGGATTGAGTTTGGGAGTGGATGATCTTGGTATTCATTTCTAGCCCTTCTAACATGTGTAAAACTTTCTCTTCAAATGCCAAACTATAGTTACTTGAAAAGGATTGCTGAACATTTTGATAGTCATATGCTGTATAAGTTTCCTTCAAATAGCTAGGTTCATAGTCAACTGTTGGTTGTGATGTCTTAAAAAATTTGGATAGTTTTCCAAACCCAGATTATAAGTATTGGGAAAAGAATTATAATAAGTAGTCTGGATTTGGATTTGGTAAGTTTGCTCATGCACAAACTCCTAAGATCGATATGCAGCTAGACATTTATTAACCATGTGGGTGGGACTTGAACATATGACACACATATGTAAAGATGAGGCAGGAGAGTGTCTTATATTCAATAGACGATCAAGTTTCTGGAACAACTCATCTACTTTATTGTAGATATCTATGGAGTCTCCAACCACATAAATTCCACCACTATTAGGTTCATATATGAGCATATAAGGGTCATAAGTATAAAATAAAGGGATAAAGTACTCCCTCAATTGACGTAAAGGTGCAGCAATAATTCTAGGTTTGTTAGCTTTAAGGGTTCATTCAATTTCAAGATCTAGTTTATTCAATTTTAAGATCTAGGGGTTGAATTGGATTGTAATGAACGACGTCTAAGTAAACATCCTATAATTATACCTTACAACATACACAAATTAAAATTTTTTTATAGATTTTTTAAAAAAATGAGAGAAAAGGATGAAAAAAATTTTAAAGATGAGAACCTCTAGATTCCTAAATCTAAGAAATAGATGCAAAGAGTTTTATTAGATTTTATACTTTGTGAGTCAGCAATCAAGTTATGCAATCAATCTTAGCTAAAGGTTATCCTAAATTTAGACAACTCTTAACTACCAAGATCACTTTCAAGCACTCCAAGCTTAAGATTGACTAATTAACTTAATCAGATAAGTATAAGATATGAGAGGTCCTCTACTTGTTGCTTTCCTTAGATACTAAATGAGTTGGTTAGGTCAGATAATGGGACTAATTAAAAACTATCTTCTTAAACCACTTGTCTTAGACACCGAGTAATTAACCAATCTAAATCAAATTCAACTCTAGGGCTTTTTTGTTCTATTGAGCTCAAGTATCCTAAGGCTAATATCTAATTAATTTTAGATTAAGGTCTAGGTTATGCAGATGTAAGAAAGTGATTTATAGATTAAGAAAGGATAATTAAATTCTTATCTTATCTTAGTTAATGGGTTATACCCTTAAAGTAAAACAAAGCAAGATATCCAATCAAAAGTAAAATATTTTTACTTGTTAAGTTTTGTGGTTAGATCTTTAATCTCCTAAATAGTTTGTACAGTATCAATATAAATTATTTTAATTTTCTTTTAAATTTTTTATTTTTTAATTTTTTTTAATTTTACTATTATTTTTTTATTATTTTTATTATTATTTTAATTATTTTATTATTTTAAAAAATTTTAATTTTTATTAATTTTTATTAATTTATTATTATTATTATTTATTTTTTTATTACTATTAATTTTTTAAAAGTAGCTAAATCATGATCCCCGTCAATGATGCTAAAATTTGATTGCTATCATAGGTGATCAAAAATAAAAATTAACTCACTACTATAGCTAGGATGAGTCAAAATTGTATCCACAAGGATCACGTTAATTATATTTGAAGGATTTAAATTAAAATTAAATAGCAAAATAAAAGTTGATTAAAAGATTACTTAAATTAATAATAAAGTAAGTAAATAAATAATTTAAATAAAGATTAAAATTAAATATGGAGGTAGATTTTCAAGATCTCAGCTGCTCTCTTGTTAGATAGTTGGTATCCTTTTTAATGTCTGATTGGTATCTAATCAATAAAGATATAATTTATCTTAAAGAGTACGGCCTGTACCATTAGATCACAGCCTATTTCTTAAAGTTATAGGCTAGTCAAAATTGATTTAGATAGAATAAAAGTAAATTAATTTAAAGATAATCTATCTTAAGAGCATGAACCATCCCCATAGATCATGGCTCATCCCAAGGATCATATACTATTCCAGATTAATTTTATGCAAGAAAATTAAAGATATAAAAATATAATAAAGAAAGGCAATCTTTATAGTATATTAAAAAGAAATACAAAAGATGAAAAAAATAAAATATTATCAAACCAAGATTATTGGGATCTCCTGAGAACATAGATGATTAGCCAGCCATAGAAGAATTTCTCGTTGAATCTTCATCCTGAAGCTCTGAGAAGGAACCTGGACGGTAGCTAGAAGAAGAAGGATTGATGGAGAATAGGAGGAATTTTGGTTGTGGAAGAAAGAAAGAAGAAGGGCGAAGAAAGAAAGAGAAAGGTGGCAAAAGAGAGAGGAGAGAGAGCTGAAGAGGCCTGAGAGGCTGCCTAGACCACTTTTGATGTCTATGGCATATAGATGGCTTTTTACAAAAAAAGGGTGTTGGGAGAATTTGGTTGAAAGTGGAATTATGGGAGTTTGTATTAGAGTAGGATTTGTACAGTTGAGACTACTCGCCATCAGCCCGCTAACAAACTCGTAAAGGCTTAACTATTCAGATCGCACCATCGCCTACTGTAGCATCCAAACCAGTGACCGAACCTGCTAAGATGCCTTAGCCTCTGACCGTAGATGTGTGAAGACCCGCTAGCACGCCTGCTCGCATCACTCTCAGACCCCATGCGGTCGCTCATTCGCTCGCTCGGACCAAAGAGCCCAGCTCCACTGTGAACCCATGCGCTCGTTAACACTAGCCTCACGTGCTCGCTAGCTTGTCCAATGGACCTACTATCAGCCATGCTAAAAAGCAAAACTAATGCATCTTTTTTGATTTTTTTTACAAAAAATTTTTTTTTTCTTTCAAATACCGCACACATCTTTTAGGGATTCCTAGCATAGTACATTTTTCTAATGCTGCATGCATCCTTTTTTATTTTAAATCCATTATGAGTCCATGTTGCTCCTAGTTTGAGTCCTTTTGATCTGTGAATCAGGCTTTTTATATTAGCGCTCATCTTTCCTACAAAACATTAAAAAAAAAAAAAAAAATTAATAAATAAAAATTAATTAAATATAAATTTGTGCTTCATGTGGCTTAAATTAAGTATTTATTAATATACAAGCACACACATGTCAATCAGTTTGATCATTTTCAACTCTTTGATTCGATCCTAAGCAGGTTCTTGATCTAATCAACATCTTGATCTAGCCTCAACCATCTGCTGGACTTAATCCGTGCTTGTTGCATATTGTATGCTTGCAGTCAATCAACCGTTGACATGCAACCAATCATAAAAAATAACCCATGCAATGCATAACATAATAATGAATTACAATCCTTTAAATTATATGAGACATGCTGATGCACGCAGGCACCTAAAAATTAAATAATTTTAAAATATAGGATCCGCATGTAGATACATCATAGAGATAATAAGGGTCACAATCCTATAATCATTATCTCATGTATCCCATACATGAACCACATGTATCTCATACATAAAATAATAAAAATAGATCCGGGTATTACATTAATTGCTTAACATTGATTTGAAAACTTATTATGTGATCAAATCACTATAATTTTTTGATCTTATCGACCACTGACATTGATCGATCAAATCAGCCAATAAGATTAGAATTTTTAGTCTTCAAATCTCATAAAATGATCCATAATATCCAAATCAACAATCAAATTTTAAAACATATGAGGGTGGCTCTAATACCACTGTTAGAAACTAGGAGTTAATATACGCAACAGAAGAAAACATAAAAATTTTTAGATTATTATGCAGTAGAAAAGAATAAAATTTTTTTAGATTTTAATTCACAAGATTCATCTTGAATCAATCCCGAACCCCTCATAGTTATTAAGATTAAGATAAGAATAAAAAGATTAGATCTTCATCTTTGTGCGGATAGCTATTTACCATAATTTGATGATCGTGGATGTCTTTTCGATTTTTTGAAGTCATACAAGTGTCTAGCCTCTACAGGATAATATACGCAATGAAAGGGAACATAAAAATTTTTAGATTTTTATGCAGCAAAAAAATAATTTTTTTTTAGATTTTATTTTGCAAGATCTCATCTCAAATTAATCCCGAACCTGTTACAATTATTAAGATTAAGATAAGAGTAAAAAGATTAGATCTTCACCTTTGCGCGGATAGTTGTTTACCATAATTTGATGATCATGGATATCTTCCTGATTTTTTTAAAGCCACAGAAGTATCTAACCTCTACAGATATCCACACAGGAATGATCAAGAACTTTCCTTAAATCTTTTTTGATTTCCTTCACAAGAAAATCAGCACATAGTCTCTCTTTTTTTCCTTGCTGAAAATCCTTCTCAAGGATTTCAGCCTTTTTTGTTGATCATGCTTCATGCAGGAATAGATCATGAGCCTTTTCTCATCCTTCCTTGATTTTCTTCTCAAGAAAATATAGCATTGCCTTTCTCTCTTTCCTCTTCCTCTTTCCTTCTCCCAAGAACTCTTCTTAGACGTGAGCCTTCTCAAGGCTCCTTTTCTTGGACGTCCAACCCATGGGCGTGCAATAGAGAAAGAGATGAGGCATGGGGGTTGGGGCGTTGGATGGAGAGAGCGTGAGAGTCTTAAGACAGAAGGACTCCTAGGGGGCACTAAGAGGGGTGTGAGATAAAAGATGGATGCGACATTTATTTTCACATGAAAACCTTGGGGCATTAGCTCCTCCTCACCTCCAACTCTTGGACGTGAGAAACACTTTGAGGTTAATTGTCCAACTATTTGGTGGCTAGGGTTTTCTTTGAATCTCAAAACACATGGCATTAGATCTAATCTATTTTCCATAGGAGTTCTAGTACAAAAGGTCTTTGACAAGTCAAACCCTTTGACCAGTCAAAGAGCACTTTGTGAAGGACTCTAGGCACCAACCTTGGGCGTCCAGATCTTGGATGCACGCCCTTCTCCCTAAGTAGTGTGAAGAGGAGTTTGGCATGTACTTTGACTAGTCAACTCCTTATTTCATAAGGAGTCCAAGTGATATGGGGATTCTAGAATTGAACATATGCTAGTATAGGAATCTAAAATCCTTTAGGATTTTTCATTCTAATTTAATTAGAATTTTCAAAATCTAATCTTAAGTCCTTAACTAATTTTTTTTTTTGTGTGACTTCATAGATTCTATTCTATCTGATAGTGAGATATATTGTAATCTCCATCAATAATATCATTAAATTTTTTTTTAATGAATTAAAATAATTTTAACTCATCCATAAGAATTATTGACCATCAAAATAATTCTCATAAGTCCCATAATCTACCAATGACGCCTAGTAGCATGTAGTGACATTCCATTAGAATGGAATGGATGAGTCTCTAGGTGCAGTTTGTTAGAAATTATATCCTAAAGTTAATTATCTAGGTTATAGATAATTGAGCTAATTATAAAATATACTTAAATTATAAATGAATAAAATTATTATTCTAGTAATTTCATCATTTTGTGCATCTTTCTGTAATGAACTTTTCTGTGATGAAGTTCTTATGACTATTTAGACTCGACAAAAAAAGATTTATCATTTAGTTCTTAAATCTGATCACGATCAAATGATACGTTGTTGTCTAGGACGATAATATTTATCGAGTGTAGATCATTGCATACCATATGAGTTGATTGTGCTCTTAACCAAAGAGTATGGAGATACTGATATGATATATAGGTGAAATGTAGGAATATATTTCACTTATCGTGATCCAACTATGGAGCTCTTTGCTGCTAAGAGTTACTCACAAAGGATATAGGTATAAGTATTCCTTAGACCTGAGATCACTATGATGATTTGCAAGCAACTCACTGCACTTTGGTACCAGACTACCTGAATTTTTAATTCAGTAATAGAAGATTACTGGATGTAGTCAAGTACTTATGAAGTCGGTGTGTGAGTCAGGATGGGATTGACTCCTTCAAGTGTTGGAGCAAGTGCATCACCATATTTCAATTTAGTAAAATCTCGGTCGGGGTAGTCCATATGATGGACACTGAATTTTGAAATATAATGTGGATGATTTTTAGAGTTGAAAGTAAATCCTAGATCATCCTTTAAGCATTGAGATCAAGGGGATAAATTGTATAGTAACCATATGCCATAGGTTTGTCGATGTTGCATTGCGACTATTCGATCTATCCAAACGTCGGATACCATTGCTAGATGGTCACATCGATTGGTACATGAAATTGATTTCTATGCTATCGATTTAGGATTCAAACCTATAGGATCACATACAATAAAAGTTTCTACCTTATCTGATGACTGATCAAGAGTTTCAATGATCTGAGATTCTATGATCAAGAGTCCCATTGGACTGAAATTCTATGATTGGAAGTTCCACTGGACTGGGACTCTACTTTCATAGATTCCACTGCACTAAGACTCTAATATTTTTTAGAGGATTAATTAGTAATTTGATTACTGATTAGCTTAATTTGATGGAGCGATGAGGATTCAATCAAATCTGATTGAATTTAATTCGATTAGGTTTGATCCGATCAGGTCATGAGATGACCTAATCACTTTGGAAGATTTGATCCTAATTTGATTAGGACCTAGACCTAATTAATTTTTAATTTGATTAAAAATTTATTGGATTAGATTAAGTCTAATTTAGTTAGATTTGATCTAATATAATTGGGTCTAAAAAATTGATTTGGTTGAAACCAATTGGGACCAAGTCAAATGAGATTTGAATTTTGAACTCCCTTCACCCTGCACCACCTTGTCTTTGACCCACATCTCTCCCATGCACATTATGAATGTGCATGAGAATTTCCATGCCTAGAGAAGGTTTTTGCCCCCCCCACCTCCCCCCCCTCCATCTTTTTACTTTTGACTAGGTCCAAGTGTTGGACCAGTTCAAACTAAGTTGAATTTCAAATTCAACTCGGATGGTTAGTGGTTGAAACTAATCTCAAGCTTATCCTTTCTCCATGCCCTCCCTTTATTTTGTTGCACATTTTTTTTTGAGAAATTAGAATGTGCACATGCAGAAAGAGAGTTCTTCTACGTGTTAAATACTGGTATGGGCATTAGATAAGGATAAGATTGTGCTTGAATTTTGAATTCAAGCAATTGATTAAAACCACCAAACCACTCTCATCTTATCTTCTACACATGCTTTAGACATCTAAATGTCGCCAATAAAAAGGGAAATTTTATGGGCATGCATGAGGATATGAGAGAGTTTTTAGAGAGAGAAACCAAAGTGGGGTGCACTTTCCTAGGCATGGAAAAATTCAAGGAGAGAGAGTAGAAACCCCTTACACCATATCTCTTCTATACCTTTTATTTCACGCATATTTGGAAAGGGTTTTAAAATTGTGCGTGTGTGAAATCTGAGAAAGGGTTTCTCAATAAAATAGAGAGTGCATGAGGGTATCCCGAGCATGAGCTTTAAATTTTCCAAAAATCCAGAGAGTTTGGTTTCTAGGGTTTTCAGGTGTGGGTTGTCCTATGATTTGGACCCAGGGTTCAGATGGTGAGATTGAATGTTGTGAGCATGCAATCTCCACCAAATCTTTCACACCATCTCGTCATCCTCCATATAGCATCTTCTGATCTCCTGAAGCATTCGGGTGATTAAAAAAAGATCATCAATTGGATCGATAAAGATCAGCCATCGAAGATCTTGGCGAGGAGCTAGCACTCCAGTGGAGCTGGTTGGGACCAGAAGCTCCGTGTGGACTCACCATAGAGGCTAGATGATTGTATGGCTGCATTGTGACACGAGGAGGCTTCTTTCCATGATTGTCAAATAGTGGAATTCGACTATCCGCACACAGGTATTGTATTCTAAGCATAATTCAGTCAGCAAATGTGATTTACTAATCGAATGCATTTAATGTTTCATTGCATATATACATGTATAGATTCTTGTGTAGGGTTATATGATTTGATCATAGCATACCTTAAATTAATATTAAATTAATTTTAGCTTCTGCTACATTTTTTTTGAAAAAAAATTGAAAAGCATTCCTAAAACCCTATAGGATTTCCAACAATTATCATATGATATAGTCCTTCAATCGTAAGTCCCAACTGGATGGAGGTTATAGAATTACTCATTAAATCCCATCATCGATCATGTATCAAATTTATTCAATTCAATTTTTTGATGTAAAAATAGTGGAAATCATTTTTGACTATTCACACTGCTCTGGCCAAGGTCTGCTTAACTCGATCTCATAAGTCATATAGGATTGTCTTTCTTATCTATCAAGGATGATAGATTTCATATAAGTGTACATTCTATTTCTATAATGAATCTACTGCAACCAACATCACTACATTATATGGCTAGGAGATCAAGTATATGTACAGTCAAACTACAGCAACCCCAGTATGAATAGTCGAGGCACCACAGGTCAAAAAGCTAGTCACACTACTATAGCATCGTGTAAGTTACTGAAAAGTGGGTAGACATTCAAGTGACTTCTTATATTGGTTATACTCGGTATCCTTATTTTCTAGCAATCATCTGCACTCTCACTCCATTTCCTACATTGTAATGTAGACTCAAGACTCATTTACCTAAAAAGAAAAGTGATCCATACATCAATCTATCTGGATCAATCATCATCCCTGTGATAATCCATCGATTGAAAGCATTTAAAAATTAATCATCAATAATACATACCTCAAATTCTTAACTCTTGAGAATATGTGCCAATCATCTTATTAATTCTTTGGATGATTCATGGACATATAAACAACATGAATAAAATAAATAAATCTAATTTTATTAATAATGAAAAAGTCAAATATAAAATGATATCCTAGAACATCGGCTTGATTGGCTTCTAGGGCATACATCTAACAGGAAGATGTATCCCAACTTGATGACGGTAAGGCTCGAGATGATGCTGGGGCTTGGATGGTAGGCTCCAACTCAAAGCTTTTAGCCCTCTTCAAAGAGGACTCCGCATGGGCCACCACCATCTTTTCCTTCATTACATGTTTGATGGACTTTGGTGATGGCTTCATGGCTACTAGACAACGAGAGGATGATCAACTCTGATAGCAAAGTCCTGCCAAGTAGGTTTTCTATTTATAGATATTCTAAATGATGCAGATTTGGCCATTAGAATGCCAAATTATGCCACTTGATCGATCTTGAAATGGTGCACGTTGTGGTTGTTCATTAATTTCCCATTCATTCCAGCCCAAGAAATATTTCACGAAGAATGCTTTGAAATCCAAAATCCACCACATGGCAAGTCTAGGTGGGACAAAGAGGCAACTTTTGGATTTATTCTCTCAGAAGTATCATCCTATGACTCTTCAAGCCTCCCTCCTAATAAAGATGGCCCAAATTGTGAGCCGATGCATCATGGGTTCCCAGAAGATCTCCCTACTTGGAGTAATGATGGAGACAAGTTCAGACTATCCTAAAGATATGATCAGAGGATCATTTCGATCGAGATTTTCAAAAATTCTGCTCAACATGGCTTCAATGATGAGGTATATCCTGGCCCAAGCTAGGACCCCACAAATAAGATCCTTAGAATAGATCCAAAAACATGTCTGAAGCCCTCAACTTGACAAATTTTGCCTAACACCACTGAAATAGATTTCGATTATCAACATTGACAAAGCAAAGTTTCAAATAGGGTATGACCCAAGTATAGGGTATGATCTATACATCGGACCTACCCGGATGTCGACTTAAAGAAATGATTTCAGTGAAATAATATTGAGTATAATTGACATATTTAGAAGACGGATGACGCTCACAACTTGGAAAAATTTAAGCCCAAGCATAATAAAGCCTAACTGCAGATAGAGGCGACCCAAAGACAACACATTCATCACATTGGCTCAAATAATAAGTAGAAGAGTCTTCATTACAAAGTCTTTAGCAAAAGGGTCACCAAAGGTAGATACAAAAGGCTAAGAGCAAGATGTAAGAAGCTTAAAAATCATTGGATAGTGCCTCAACATCCACATCGATGATTGGCTTGATAGCAGGATTTGAAATAGCGACCGACTCATCGATGGGAGATTCGACTGCAACTAGCTCAACCTTGGCTGGTGCTTCAACTTGTGGCTGATCACCTTTCTCGATTTCTACCATGGGGTCGAGTCAGCTGGTATCAACTTTGGAGAAGAAGTGCACCACATGTGCCTTGCAAGTGTCAAAGCCATACCCATAAGCTATCGAGGAGCCCTCGACGATTTTGGCCTTGAACTCTCCTGATCCCTTGTATTTCTCGATGGCCTTCACCTTGGCCTTGGCAATTGCCTTCACCCTATCAGCCTTCCCTCGAGCCTCCATCGATCTAAGTTTCTCTTTAGCCTCTACTTTTCTAGTGGAAGGTTTTTCTCAAGCTCTATGATTCTCCTTTGCCACTCTTCTACAAGCCTGTGCTTCAAAGTGAGGAAAACCTTGCGTTGGACAACCCATTCCTTGGTAGCCAAAAGCTTCGACCGTGCCTGAGAAGCATCTTCCTCTATGGCTTTCTTCCAAGCCTCTACCGTCTGGAGATTGCCTTCAAGCTTTTTCTTCATCCTATTGAAGCAGACCACTACCTCACTCAAATGAGCTACATCATGCATCAACTGCCAAGAGAAACCATGGTCAGACACCTTTGAGTGCAAGGAAGCAAACTAACCAAAATGGAGACATACCCTCAAAAGATCTCCAAATGATGACTGCAAGGACTTATCTAGTGGTCGGGCCTTCATCTTGGCCCAATCAGTCGATGGCAACATCATCTTGATGACCTCCTAGGTGAGCTGCTAATTATGGAGGGCTGAGTTATCCCTTTGAAACTTTGTCAAAAAAGTGAGAAACTCCTCCCTAGTAGCTGACGAGGAGGGCACTGCTCCTTGCTGAGCTATAAGGATTGAAGCCATCGAAGAAACTAGAAGCAAGTCGGTCTATATTGATGACGAAGCTCAAGGAGGAGGTGGGTTCACCATCCAGACAGATTCTGCACTAACAAGGAGAACTACCCCTAGGGGCAGCATAATGATGACTTATGAGCCATCGATGTCGATCGAGTTGGCGCTAGAAGTTCCAACTGATCTAGAAGGAGTTGCAGAAGGTGAAGTCAGAGTCGTCCTCTTCTTTGAATGCCCATCCTCTAAGATAGAGCTTAACTTCTTCTTCTTGGAAGACAATCTTATTGACTTGGGCATAGGCCTTATTGCTACGAAATTAAAGACAAGAAATTAACATGAAGACCACAAAGGATGCTATGAAATCAACAAGATAAAAGACTCGAACATACCCTGAGGAAGAGCCGAACTGATGCCAATATCATAAAGATTTTGTTCGATCACTAGCTCATTTAGCTTTGCAACTTTGATGTTGAGTAGTTTATGGTAGTCCTCCTCATCCCTAGAGAGGACCAACTTCTCCTTATTTAAGAAAGTTCAAGGATCACCTCAGACCCAACTAAAGCCCTAGGGAATATCCGAAGAAATAAAAAAGAATCGATCCTTCCAACCATGAACAAAAGAAGGAAGAATAGTGATACACTAGCATCCATATAGAGGACTGAAGTACCACCATCCTCTCTCATAAGGGCGTGTCTCTTTAGGGTGAACAATGCCTTAAAAAGAGAAGTCCTCGATCCGATATCAAGCCAATGATAAAGAATGATAAAAACAACAATCATCTGAATGGAATTTGGTGTGTCTTGGGTTGAAAGAACTCTAAAGAAATCAAAAATATTGGAGGCAAAGGGATGAAAAGAAAGCCAAAGGCCTGCTCAGAGAGTCTCCTTGTACATCACGATGCGACCATCCAGAACATAAGACACATGGGCCTCTTGACTCAGAACTTCGAGTTGAAAGATGGAGAGAATGGAATACTGAGATTGAAGCCTTTAAAGGTTAGCCTTAGTAATTGATGACCCCTTACCCCATGGACCAAAAAAGTCTCCATATCTCTACAAAAGATCCTCTAGCCTATGCTGTTCGGAGCCTTACCGTCCAGATGAGAAGGCACTCATGGCATCGACCTGGGGATTTTTCCTAGGTTCGGACCGAGGGGAGGCTCTCGAAGACTTCAGGTGTCTTGACAACTTTCGCCTCTATCCTTTCTACCAGAAGGCATTATAAAAAAACTAAAATGGACCAGAAAGAGTATAAGCAAAAGAAGAAGGACCAACCAGAAATAAGCTTAAAGGAAAAAAATCAAAAAAGATGAGAACTCCATTTGGAAATGACTACCGAAGCCGGAGGAGAAGGCACAAGTAGCCATAGAACTTCTATGGCAAGTGAAACATGGAAGCAACAAAAAGGCGAACAGTCAAAAGAACAAACACGAAGAAAGGATAACTATATTTATATCATGCATCAATGACCAGAACAGAGCTCAAATCCCTTAGATCCTAATCACATGACTCAAATTAGAGCTATCTGGACCTGCGACCTTTCGATGCACTGCCGCTCTAATTCAGCTATATAAGTTGGTCCATGTGAAGTAGCCTCGGGCCAATCAATATTTGATAAGGGTGCGTAGGTTTGAAACCGCCAAAATGCACCTTTCGGGGTCGAGATGATGATACACCTTGAGCTGCCTATGCCCCATAAATGTTCCGTAGTCTGTGAGGCAATGAATCTTTCCAAATGATTTGGGCATGATTTGCTCATTGACTTATGAGATCAAGACTAGATCTCATGAGACAATACTACAAATCACCTGAAGATCGGAAGATTAGGATCACCAACTCGGACATCCTCCGAGGGCCATCTTTGAAAAGCACTACTTCCTTTGTCCAAGTTGAATGCCTTGGACTCAGAAGTGGGGCGCAAGTGTTATGAAGTCATCCTCATCCATGGACATTCACCCCCAGTTAGTCGCAACAACAAAGATATCGACATACGATTGGCAACTTGATGATTCCATCGACGACCCTAGTCGATGACCACACAGCAAACCAGGATGAAATAATCTCATCAGCTTTCATCTGATAATTAACTCAGATAATGACCGACCTCTAAGTTGGGATCATCACTGACAATAGAGATGAAATCCTATGACCAATGCCGATCCAGGTGCATCCAGAATGACTCCTTGATTATGAGCCAACCACAGTCTATCAGCCTACTTAGCTACATGGATAATTACTAGAATCTTCCAACAAACTCCAAAATGTGAGCATAACAAATACCTACATCTAATAATTTGAATTTTCTATCCTAATAATCTATGGGACTAGGACATAACAAACTCCGATAACCCTCTAGATAAAGAGGTAAAAAAGGAAACCCTTGAAGTAAGCTAAAGCTAAGGTGAGGCCAGGCCACACTACTCTAAGCTCTCTCTTTCTCTTCCTTCCTTCTATTATGCTTAAATTTTAGTTAATTTAAGTATTAGAGGATCCTCTACCAAAGAATCTCTAGTATGTAGACTTTTTTTTGTAGGTTCCAGATTTCATCCTAATTTTCGGAGTCGGCGCTCCTTTTCGGCTAAATCAGCAACCTCTGAAGCTTTGACGCAATACATCCCAAACAGTTATAGATCTATAAATAAATTTAATTTAATAATATTTTAGAAATTAAATTTTTTAAAATAATATAAAAAAATTCTATGACTATTTTTTTTTTTCTTAGGACATGGGGCAAGTGCTGGATTTTGAAAAAAAGAAGACTTCTTATTCTTCGGCAACATCCTTCTATTGCTTTGCTAGAGCCAATTATAAAGTATTGGCCGGTTTCTCTTTAGCCAAGGTTTGTTTATCTAGCACCTTGCTTTTCTTCACATTTGTTGGGGACTGATTCTTTTGTCATTGATGCCATGGTGAAATTTTGTCGACTCGTTATTGATGCATCATCCTCGGTCTTAGCAAAGAACTACAACTGGATTCTGGAGAAGTTACCCATCCGGACTCCATCATTTAATGCTACCTAGGAATATGTGGAGGCACTATAATTTTTTTTTTTTTTTTTTTTGATGTAATTGCATTAGAGTTACCTAGCTTCTATTAAAATAGTAAATAGTTATGCTTTAGATAATAATTACAGAAAGTAGCATAAATAAAGTAAAGCAATTTTGGAACTATCAAGATATTTACAGAAAAAGAGAAAGGGAAATCATATGAAGCTCAAATTGGTCCAAAATATTGCTTCCAGAGCTGCAAGTGATAGATGTAGCTAAGGTTTGGGGATCAAGCAAAAAGATTCGTTGGATTTAGTAGTCAGTGTCCCAGTGACTCAGAGATGAAAACCTACTATTTTTGCTTTGGTAGACAAGTAAAACACCTTCATATAGTTGTTTTGTATTATGAACATATATTTGTAATTTTGTGCATATCTCGTACTAGTTAATTAAGTTTGCACTAAAGGACTAGACAAAAAAACATAGTTATGAATAAAGAAAAGATATGCATATATCAAATAAGGATTATAAATGCATTGAGGACTGGACTTAGGATGATGAAAACTATAAACGTATATCAAGTAGCACATTATGTGTATTGGATACTAACTAAATGTGCATTAGAGTATCATATCTAGTCTACAACAAATAAATTATATATTTATTATAATTATGTCAAATCAAGTAATACATGCATCATCCAAAATAAGGTCACGAGTGCTTATATCAGTTACTTAGTAGATGGAGAGTACGCAAAACAGAAAAATATACTTATAGAAAGGCATATACATTAATATGTATTATATGTGTGCCATTCATTACAAGTTGTATCTTAATATGAATGATATGTGCATTTTATTCTAAATATACGTACCAGTGCAGCTGACATGTCCATCGGCCATATCTTTTTGTTCTCCTTACCATCACCACATGTATCTTCTTATCAAAATTACCACCTCTTCCAATCCAACATCCACTGCACCCACCAAAATCCTTCTCCTCCCTATCCCTGCTCACCAACTTGTCCATCTCCTCTTTTCCCTTCACTCCACCAAGATTGGCCTTCCCCCGAGTTAGGGGAGCACCAGTTGCCTCCCCCTTCCCCTACGACTTCAGCTCCTTCGTAAGAACCACCAACCCCCATCCTCAATTTTCTTCAGTAACATATGTTCAACTTCTCTTCTATAATCTAGGATGTTGTCCTTGCCCATGAGCCTCCCCTCGACATTAATTACTACCATTGCTGCTCCTTTTCTCGACACCTCATCAAGCTTACCACATTGAACTTAGCATGATTTTTGGCACAGTTTATTTTAGTGGCCATTTTGAGAAAATTTGTTCCATATAGTAGAGGGAATTTGGTCTGGGGGAGGTTAATTTTGGATGGGACTGAAAAGAAAAAAATCTGATATCCTTTCTTACCAAATGGATTATAAAATATATTTTTCTGTAAAATTCACTTTGGAATGTAAATGGAATCATTTGCGCAAATATAACAACAATTCTATGCTTGACACAACAAAGTGATTATTTGGAAACAATAACAAATCTAGCTTTCAGCCTCCATGCCAAAATCTAGATTAAGCCCGAGTCCCTATTAGGAAGCAGTAGGTTCATGCCAGTTTAAATTAATGCATAGGACCAAAGCCTGCCCATAGTCAAAAGTGCCGTGATCCAAAGAGATTTTAACGTGCAATAATAGATTCCCAGTTTAAAATTGGAGTGAACGAAAGATTAAATCCAAAAATAATGACTTGAGGCATATTAGAATTGTATTCTTAAATCCTATCTCCAAGGAATCAATTTTGTTGGTAAATGACAAATTTTGAATTATAAAAACAAATTATGACCAAGCGAAGCAATAGAATATGGTAGCATCGGTCAAATCACTATCTGTCGGGACTTCGAGTTACAAGCCGTCATACTTTTGAGTACCAATAACACAAACAGCAAGCCAAATCATTTTTACATGTAATTGAAACACCAAATACCAGAACCAACAGTTCATATTATTAAACATATACATAGCATAGAGAAAAAGAAGAAGAAAAAACTCTAATGGTAGAAACTAGGAATGCTCAAGAAATAGGCCGGGATTGTAAGGGATCACAGAAGACTCACTCCCACTTGGTTCTAATTTTATTGGTGTGTCTGAAATCAAAGATTAAGCCCAAGCTCCCATCCATTCTCTTCATGGCAAACCTCTCCACCAACACGTAACAACTAAATTTCCTCCACCCATTGCCCCCTCCATATTCCTCCACCCTCTCTACCTTCTCTTCACCAGCAACCCATCCTCCCTTATTCTCCTCCCATCTGATCCTCTCCCATATCGCAGAATTCAACCCTATCCCTTCTTCCATGGAGACAAGAGGCTTAAACCACAGCACTCCAACACTCCGTTCAACATCTTGTTTAGCTTCCCTACCATTCAAGAAAACAACTTCCGGCCGAACGCTAGAATTCACTTCCACAACCTTCCTTTCGCCATTCGAATTCTCGCATGTGTACACCTCCTCCCAGAACTGCTCGAGTGATATCATAAAACATAGAAAGCTTGATTTGTCGTCCGATGCTCCCGTTTTCCTTCACAAACACGAAAGGAATGCACCACTTCCCAACACCTACCTTTGGAGCATTCATGGCAGATATTGGGAAGTCCAATACAGGGTGGAGTGCATGCAGGGAATTGTTTCTTCCAGAAGCCTCACTTAAGCTACATTTCTTAGGCTTCGAAGCATAGACCCTCCAATTCTTTCTCCTCAGCAACCAGGGAGGGTACCCATCAGAAGCTACGGACTTGGCAGTGAAGGAACCTTTCTTGCCCACGATCTCCATTTGTTGGTAGATGTTCCTATGATCAAAAGGCCTCGGTTTCACATCCTTTACATGTTGGTGGAAGAAGCATGCTGTTTTGTCCTCCTCTTTCGAGCATGTTAATGCTTTCCTGCAAAATTCCATTGGATCATAGCGCTGAGAAATTTTAGAACTCGTGTCGGAAAGGAGTTTCGAATAGAAGTTGAGAAATATAAATGATGTTACCCCTTATGCTTTCCTTTAACAAGGATGACATAGCAGCGATTTGATGAGAGTGGTTGATCCATAACCGGGACAAAGAGAACTACTTCTTTGCAAGTGTTCTCGTCATCACTTGACTGGTATTCGATGGCGAGGATCCTGTTTTGGGGGAATGGGAGATCCCGGACTCGTGTATCTTCGCATAGGCCCCAGCAGCATGTTGGCTCAGCTACATCCGGCCCTTCATCCTGGAGAACAAGATAACCTGAGTTCGGACCTTCCGGTGGCGGTTGGAGGGCGGCATCCAGGGAGTTCTTGAAGACGGAAAGCAGCCTTGTGGCATACATTTCTCTCGTAGCCTTGGGCCTCTGTTTGCAGCCGTCCAGGTTATACTCACTCATGGATTTTTTTTTTTTTCCCTCTCCGACTGTCTCTTAAATTGATGTTGAGAAGCTAGTAGTAACTTAGAAACTTCAACATGATGAGTTTGCGAGGAAGCTTCCTCAGGTTGGAAAATCCACCTTTTTAGAAGTCAGGATATCTAAATGGCTATCATCTGAGTTTGAGAGGACACATGGTTAGGTCAAGGGCCACCTGCTTCTCTCTTTGATGCCCTTTTGTCCAGAGCGTTGGAAGCCAAACGGTTCAATTATCGCTCGATGGCCCCGAAGGTCCCTTTATTTGGAAAATCAAGCTAGGCGGCCAACTATTAGCAGGGACAAAATCCCCATCATCTTCAGAGGCCAACTATAAAAGTTAAATCTGTATAAGATGCCAACCATGTGTGGTTAAATCAACTATATCCATAGATCCTCAAGTGGAAAATTAAGATAAGATGCCAACTATGCCATTATAATAAAACCAACTGATATTTGCAAAATCCCAACTAAATCTATACGATACAATACAAAAGTTGGCCGGTTGCGTATAATGTTGACAACGGTGCATAGCAAGGCCACCTGTTAGATGATGATAAGTCCCACCTCCAATCTCTTCATCTTTACGTAAGGCTGATAAATGCTCTATTTATAATATTACCAGTTATGATAAATCCTATTTGACTGATTTTATATAAGACTAATGGGTGATGATAAATTGTTAAACTTATGAGATCCCCCATCCCAAATCCCAATTGAAATTTGTAATTTCATGGATGAACATCACAAATCAAATTTCTCAAAGCCTACCAGGAAAAACAAAAAATCCTTAAGATAAAGCTACCTATTTATCTTCTCCTAGAAAATTCCACAAGTGAACATTTTAGAAAAATTAAAAAGCTCTAAATGCTTTCGTCTTCTGTGCCGCATAGGTTGAAGATATATCTATTTGGAGTAATAAATAAAACTTTAATTGAAAGACTTCTGAAATGATCTTCTTACCATTATTGCAAGTAGAATTGCCAAAGGTACCTCACAAGCTTTCATCCATTCAACAAAAAATTCTTAAGAAAAGAGCAGATGTTAATCTTCTTTTTTAAAAACTATCACATATCAATGGATTAAAAAACTAATAATTAAGACATTCCAACCTCATCATATTTTTCATTTTTTTTTTCTTTTATGCCACTTAGATTGCCTATTTGTTCGGAGAAATAAATAGATTCTTGATATTGATGACAAAAAAAATGTTTAAAGAAATAAAATATAGAAACGCTGTCATATTCTTGGTAAGGATTCTACCTGTTAAAAATCCACATAGTCAGCAAACGTTACAGTATGTAAATATCCATTTCTTATTTACTATTTACAAATTTCTCTCTTTTTTTGACTATTTATTATGTAACCATTGCTCATGTCCATGATCATGAAGCTTTAAATAATAATAAAAAAAAAAAAAAAAAGGCAAGCATTAGTTAATGATACATGCAACATCTAACAAATCATGAACACGCTGTCACACTATTTATTATTTACAATAAATCAGTCTATTTCAGCATGTTTAAAATCAGTCTATTTCAGCATTGAGTCCTTCAAATTTATTTTCCAGATTATGACGGCAAGAAAACAAAGATTATTCGAATAATAACATTCTTTAAGATCAAGAGTACACTACAGTTCTATCTTAGCTCACCATTCTGCTCATAAAAACTATGCCAAGGAGTATTCCTTGTAACAAAAGCCAACACAAATCATCTCACGGGGAGAAACTCCAATGCACGAGTAGCTAGCAAACCCAGTAAAGAAGATGCAAGATCCTATTCAAGACGATATATAGACTTCTCTAAGCTTATTTCGGGAATAATATGGACCTCTCTTACCACCTTCATCACTACTTGATTCACCCATTCACCTCAAGGTTCAACAGTTGAAGTCTTCATTTAATATTCTTGCTAAGTTGGTGAAAATTTTATTACTTTTCCTGTCAGACTATAGGGTCATCATCCTCATCATTCACTTATTTCATCCTCTACATCGAACACTTCCCTGGGGAGGGCAAAATTGTGAATCAATATCATTGGAGTAACAATGAATTAGCAATGCGCTGGATTCTCTTGAAAATCTAGGTCAGAGCCTGAGACAAGCATCTGGAGGAGCCTTGAAGTTTTTCTGGAAGAAATTTAAGGCAAGGTGAACCGAAACCTCAGTTTTTCTCGGCCGAGATTGAAGGCTGGAAAATTTATGGAAAGAGTTACGATCTCCTGCAATCTCATCACATTTTATGTGGGAAACCTAGATGCCTAAATATAGTTATATAGCAAGACCAAAAAGTACCGCTCATTTAAATCATTAATCTTAATATTTAATAATTAAATAAATCTATGGAAAATTACAAGACGAAGGTTGCAATAGATAAATTGATATTACATCAATCACCATATATGGAAATCTCTGTTTGCATCAGCTAAGAGTTTTAACGATCAAGCTTTGCACAGCACATCAACAATATTGAGCGTCCAATACTGTTTCCGATTTTTCCACCATCAGTGCCCCTCTCCATATAACTAAAGCATAGGCACAAAAAGATAATATATGAACTTGAGAATTTGTACATTAAGTTTATTCCATAAATTGCCTGATATGTATGGATTGGATCCAAATCCCACTTTTCCTGCATTTTTTAAAACACCTGCATGGATAAATAAATATGAGGACACTAAAAAGTTCTGGAATTTTAAATGACTACTTGGTAATCCAAGTAGTTTGTCGTTTTGTTTAGTTCCACATGCTCACACCTTTTGAGCCAACGTTTGCAGCAGGGCAAGTAGATGGCTGCAGATCAACCGTTCACATCTTCCCCTATTAATTTCTGCCACGCATGCCTTCAAGGAAAGACGACAAAAAAATGACAGGAAGTGAAGCACCCGCTTTCTTGCTTCCCATTCATAGAATATAAATTTTCACATAAATAGGTGGTGAGCTTCAATCTATAAAGACTTTTAGATTAGGATAATAAGATACAGAGCACCAGATATGTTTTAGAAACTGAACCTGTTGACCCTTTTAAAAGGTTCCAAGAATTCTGATCAGGATGAAGCGTCTGTCTGACCCAACATGGGGCATGGTACATCGATGATTAAATTACTAAGCTCCCAGGGATGACTTGAATCATTCCAATACCATATTCTGGAGAAGTTACCAAACGTTAACAATTTCTAAGATGATAATTTACTTTTTTAAAGCTATTCCTGGAGATGTTCCATCATCTTGCTATTACCGGAGCAATTTTTTCTTAACTTCTAAGATGATGACCTACTCTTGAAGCTATTCCTGGATCTGTTCCATCATCTTGCTATTATTTAGATAACCTTGAAAGGAAGCATTTGCAATGATGTCCGCCTTCTGCAGAACACATTGATTTTTCTTGCAGACTCCAGGATCAGCTAGTTCTGGTCTGCCCTGACCTAGCCATTAATTAACTAACAGCCAGACTGTTGGTGCAGAAATCCGTCCTCGCCGGAGGTCGCCGGAGTCGAGGCCGCTGAGGTCGCCGCCGGGGACCTGCAAAACGAAGTCCCGTCCGGAACCGGTGGGGTGGTGGCTCCGGCAGGACCCTCCGACGGTCAAGTTAGTTTCCGGCCAACAGTAATGGAGTGCTCGGAATGAGTTCCGGAGCTTAGATGCGAGGAGGAGAGCGAGTCGAGAGTTCAGAGAGCTTAACCTTAGTATGTCGGGAGGGGTCCTTTTATAGCGGAGCTTAGTTGATGGTGACGGCTGTGCCGTCTGGCAGAGAGTCGTCGGGCAGCATGGAGTTCGGTACGGAGAGGAAGGCGTCGTCCGGTAGATCGTGGGAGCCATACCGGTGAGTCGTGGGCCGCATGGAGTCCGGTACGGAGAGGAAGGCGTCGTCCGGTAGATCGTGGGAGCCATACCGGCGAGTCGTGGGCCGCATGGAGTCCGGTACGGAGAGGAAGGCGTCGTCCGGTAGATCGTGGGAGCCATACCGGCGAGTCGTGGGCCGCATGGAGTCCGGTACGGAGAGGAAGGCGTCGTCCGGTAGATCGTGGGAGCCATACCGGCGAGTCGTGGGCCGCATGGAGTCCGGTACGGAGAGGAAGGCGTCGTCCGGTAGATCGTGGGAGCCATACTGGCGAGTCGTCGGCCGCATGGAGTCCGGTACGGAGAGGAAGGCGCCGTCCGGTCTTGCTGCAGGCGACAGTTCGTCCAATGGAGTTCGGACTTGTAACAGAGTTCGGCCGAAGGGGGAAGCTGGGGGAGTTCGTCTGGCTGAAGGGTCGGCCATCTGTAGAGTTCGGCCGCGGGACGGTTGCCGAGGAGTTCGACCGCTGAGAGGCCCGAAGAAGCTCGGCTGGCCAGTTGAAGGACTTCGGTTGCTAGTTGGTTCGGCCAGGGCTCGCTGAGGAGTTCGGTCGCCTAGGGTCGGTCCGAAGGGGTTCGGCCACTTGGGCTCGCCTGAAGTCGGTCCGAAGGAGTTCGGCCGTGGGGTCCGAATGGGTTCGGGCTTGTAGGAGAGTTCGGCTGAAGGGAAAACCCGGGAGGAGCTCGGATGGCCGAACGGGCGTCTGGGAGGAGTCCGTCTCCCGAAGAAGTCCAGCCGCTTGGAGTCCAAGGAGCTCGGCCGTCAGGAAGTTCGAAGGGTTCGGCCGTGGGGTCCGAAGGAGTTCGGCTGCATGGGCTCGCCTGGGGTCGGTCCGAAGGAGTTCGACCGTGGGAAGTCCGAAGGAGTTCGGCTGCATGGGCTCGCCTAGGGTCGGTCCGAAGGAGTTCGGCCGTGGGAAGTCCGAAGGAGTTCGGCTGCATGGGCTCGCCTGGGGTCGGTCCGAAGGAGTTCGGCTGCATGGGCTCGCCTGGGGTCGGTCCGAAGGAGTCCGGCTGCATGGGCTCGCCTGGGGTCGGTCCGAAGGAGTTCGGCTGCATGGGCTCGCCTGGGGTCGGTCCGAAGGAGTTCGGCCGTGGGAAGTCCGAAGGAGTTCGGCTGCATGGGCTCGCCTGGGGTCGGTCCGAAGGAGTCCGGCTGCATGGGCTCGCCTGGGGTCGGTCCGAAGGAGTTCGGCTGCATGGGCTCGCCTGGGGTCGGTCCGAAGGAGTTCGGCCGTGGGAAGTCCGAAGGAGTTCGGCTGCATGGGCTCGCCTGGGGTCGGTCCGAAGGAGTTTGGCCGTGGGAAGTCCGAAGGAGTTCGGCTGCATGGGCTCGCCTGGGGTCGGTCCGAAGGAGTCGGCTGCATGGGCTCTCCGGTAGCATCCGAAGGAGTTCGGCCGTGGGAAGTCCGAAGGAGTTCGGCTGCATGGGCTCGCCTGGGGTCGGTCCGAAGGAGTCGGCCTGCATGGGCTCGCCTGGGGTCGGTCCGAAGGAGTTCGGCTGCATGGGCTCGCCTGGGGTCGGTCCGAAGGAGTTCGGCCGTGGGAAGTCCGAAGGAGTTCGGCTGCATGGGCTCGCCTGGGGTCGGTCCGAAGGAGTTCGGCCGTGGGAAGTCCGAAGGAGTTCGGCTGCATGGGCTCGCCTGGGGTCGGTCCGAAGGAGTTCGGCTGCAGGGCTCGCCTTGGGGTCGGTCCGAAGGAGCTCGGCCGTCAGGAAGTTCGGCTGGCGGTGGGAGTTCGGCCCGGACCTTGGTGCAGGGGAGTTCGGCCTCTAGGCAGTTCGGCCGTGGTAGGGGCTCGGCCTGGCGCCTGGCGCTGAAGCTCTTCAGCGGCTACTGGTTACATTGGGCTGAGCGTCGGGCCGGGCTTCGGCAGGAGCGGGATTTATCCCCAACAGTAGCCCCCCCACTCCCGAGTTCAAAAATTGAAGGAAGGGAGTACCAAAACAGGCGACTGCCGAAGTCTTCTTCCAGGCTCCGCATTTGTTGCAGCTGAAGCTCGGGGGGAGGTCTCATCTCCAGCCAATATTGACGCTGAAGTTGAGCTGAGGCTTGGGGGAGACCTCATCTTCAGTCGATGTTTGTTGGAACTCGTTTCCAGCTAAAGTCGATGAAGCTGATGTTGAAGCCGAAGTAAATCTCGCCTCCTTCGGTCGAGGTCGGAGTTGAGCTCCTCGGGGGCGACATTATCTTCATCAGTTGAAGTCGACTCGGAGGGAGACCTCCTATCTTGCAGTCGAAGTTGAAGTTACGCGCTCGGGGAGATCTTATCTCCTACGGCCGAGCTTCCCTCGGGGGAGATCTTATCTCCTGCAGCCGAAGTGAAGTGCGCGCTCGGGGGAGATCTTATCTCCTGCAGCCGAGCTTCCCTCGGGGGAGATCTTTGTCTCCTGCGGCCGAGGTTGGATGCTCGCGTTAGGACGAGGTTCTCCTCCTGTTCCTAACCGAGATTGTTCCGGTCGCTCGGGAGAGATCTTATCTCTAGCCGAGGTTGGTGCTCCGTTAGGACGAGGTTCTCCTCCTGTTCCTAACCGAGGTTGTTTTCGGTCGCTCGGGAGAGATCTTATCTCTAGCCGAGGTTATCAACGTCGCTCGGGAGAGATCTTATCTCTAGCCGACTTTGGCTCTCGTGTTAGGACGAGGTTCTCCTCCTGTTCCTAACCGAGTTGTTGGAGAGATCTTATCTCTAGCCGAGGTTGTCCGGTCGCTCGGGAGAGATCTTATCTCTAGCCGAGGTTGGACTTTCGTGTTAGGACGAGGTTCTCCTCCTGTTCCTAACCGAGGTTGTTCACGGTCGCTCGGGAGAGATCTTATCTCTAGCCGAGGTTGTCAACGGTCGCTCGGGAGAGATCTTATCTCTAGCCGAGGTTGTCACTCGTGTTAGGACGAGGTTCTCCTCCTGTTCCTAACCGAGTTGTTCCGGTCGCTCGGGAGAGATCTTATCTCTAGCCGAGGTTGTCAACGGTCGCTCGGGAGAGATCTTATCTCTAGCCGAGGTTGGTGCTCGTGTTAGGACGAGGTTCACCTCCTGTTCCTAACCGAGGTTGTTCACGGTCGCTCGGGAGAGATCTTATCTCTAGCCGAGGTTGTTCCGGTCGCTGAGATCTTATCTTCTGCTCGTGTTAGGACGAGGTTCTCCTCCTGTTCCTAACCGAGGTTGTTCACGTCGCTCGGGAGAGATCTTATCTCTAGCCGAGGTTGTCAACGGTCGCTCGGAGAGATCTTATCTCTTGCCGAGGTTGTCAACGGTCGCTCGGGAGAGATCTTATCTCTAGCCGAGGTTGGCACTCGTGTTAGGACGAGGTTCTCCTCCTGTTCCTAACGAGGTTGTTCGGTCGCTCGGGAGAGATCTTATCTCTAGCCGAGGTTGGTGCTCGTGTTAGGACGAGGTTCACCTCCTGTTCCTAACCGAGGTTGTTCACGGTCGCTCGGGAGAGATCTTATCTCTAGCCGAGGTTGATGTGCGCGCTCGGGGGAGATCTTATCTCCTACGGCCGAGCTTCTCTCGGGGGAGATCTTATCTCCTGCGGCCGAGGTGCGCGCTCGGGGGAGATCTTATCTCCTGCGGCCGAGCTTGTCGCTCGCGTTAGGACGAGGTTCTCCTCCTGTTCCTAACGCGGCGATTATTGACTGCTGCTCTCCTGTCATCGCATAGTTTTCGCATCCAGAAATAATGTTTGCAGAGGGGAGAATTTTACCGAAGGGAAATCGTGGACAGCGTGCTCTCGTTTGAGGGGTCGACGGGGTGTTGTTCCTCGGAGCTCCCTCGAGCAGCAAGTCCCGTCCAGACGACCTCCTCTATCTCCTGCCGGCCTTCATAATTTGGACCATGCTTCTCTTGACTTTGTCGCTGGGGATGACAATCACCGATGTAGCTAGCTCCTAGCTCCTCCCCGGGGTGGCGTTGATGACGCCGCGGGACGGCCAGACCTTCTTATCTTTTCCAGTTACGGCAGTGCCTATAGCCGATCTTCTCCTTGATCGCACATGTTTGGAGAGGCCGTAGTCCTTCAGGTCTTGGCGGTTGGCTCTTAACTTTGCCGAGAATTCGAGTTAGAGGAGCGGGTCGTAGTTGCGGAACCTTCCGGGAGGGGGGCTTCGTTCCGTCCTTGCCAGCGCCGAGATCTTTATTTTGGAGGTTGAGTTGAGGAGTTCGGCTTTCCACCGAGCTTCATTTTACCTTGATGCCGAGCTTTGGGGTGAGCCCGGCTTTTCTCGCCCGAACTTCATTCCGCTCCAGTGAACACTTTGTAGGCGGTTCCTTTGGGGGACATTCTGGAGCGTGAGTTCGGCCTTACTTGCGCCGAACTTCGTTCCACTTTCCCGCGGAAGCTTATTCCGCGGTTAGGACGAGGTTCATACTTCCTGTTGTAACGGGTGGCCGCTTCCTCGCTGACGGGCTCATAGGTGGGTTCGGCCTTCCTCGCGAATAATATTCATTCGCTTCAGAAACGGAAATTTTATGAAAGGAACTTACTAGTGCGCTCCCCGTTTCTCTCTTAGGGGCAAGATTGGGCTCCTCCCTAAGGCTGATTCCTCCGCATTTCTTCGGCAATAAGTTCCGGGGTGGACGACCTCCTCATGCTGAACTCCTCAATTTGGTGCAAGCTCTTGTTGCTGGGAGATGGCGAATCGCTGACGCACCGAGATCTTTCCAGGGGGCATGTGAATGACGCCGTAAGGTGGCCGACCTTCTTGTAGTCTCTGGCTACGGCAGCGCCCTTAGCTGATCTTTTTCTGCTTCAGGCCGGTACCGGAGGAATTTACCCAGCCGACCCGTTCTGACGAGCTCCTCAATTTCGTCTCGGAGCTGGATGCATCCCTCCGTGTCGTGGCCGTGGTCGTGATGGTAGAGGCAGTACTTATTTCGATCGCGCTTGTTTGGGGGAGATCGTAATCCTTCCGGTCTTGGCAGCTGGTGTTTTACTTCGGTGAGAATCTGGGTTCGAGGAGCGTTGAGGGGGGCATAGCGGCGGAACCTTCCGGGAAGGAGGACTCCTTCGCGCCTCCTTATCAGGGCGAGTTCGAGGAGTTCGGGCCTCGCCTGCTTTCGTAGGGGGTCTGCGAGTGCAGCCGAGCTTCACCCAGCTCTTCCTCGTCCGCCAGCCGGTCCTTTCTGACGAGCTCCTCATCTTTCAATTTGAAGGCTTCTTCCGCACGGGCATATCTCTCGGCTCGAGCCAGCAGGTCGGCGAAGTCCCTGGGATACCTTTTTTCCAGAGAGAACAGCAAGCTATTTTTCTGAAGGCCGCCCTTAAGTGCGGCCATCGCGACAGACTGGTCCAGGTCCCGGACTTTCCAATGCCGCGGCATTGAATCGAGTGACGTAAGTCCGGATGGATTCCCCTTGCTTCTGCTTGACGCTCATCAGGGAATCTGAACCTCGGACTCGGTCGTCGGCTGCTGATGAAGTGGGCCGCGAACCGACTGCTCATCTGGTCGAAAGAGAAGATCGTGTTGGGCTTCAACGCCGAGTACCAGTTCCTCGCTGCTCCCTTTAAGGTAGACGGGAAGGCTCGGCACAGCACGGCATCTGAAGCGCCGTGAAGCAGCATCATGGCCCGGAAGGCCCCCAGGTGATCAACCGGATCAGAAGTTCCATCGTAGCTTTCCAGTTGAGGGAGCTCGAAGGTCGGTGGAACAGGTTCTTGCATGATTTTCTGCGAGAGAAGGGGAGGTTCTGCACGGACGCCGTCATCACCACCGAGGGACGGGACGAAGTTCTTCAATTACGCCGGTTCCATTCTCCCCGTAGCCTTTGGCAATCAGCAGGTCCGTCGTCTTGGTCTGCTGATCTTCGGATGCTTTCTGACTACGAGTGGGAAAGGCTTCCCCCTTGGTCGATCCAATGATCCGAACGAGGGCTCTCCCTGGCCCTCCGCCTCCTCCAATCTCGGGGTATCGGAGGTCGGGCTGCCGCAGGCCTTGGTACGCTTCCTTGGGGACTGGATTCATCCGACTTCCCAATGAGTCCCGATTCGCCGGTCGGGTCTGGCACTGGGACTTGTCGGTGCAGCACCGCCTGCACCGCCTCCGTGAGACCACGGAACGTGTCGGATGAGCTAGGTTGAACTGCTCCGTATCCTACTGCGGTTATAGGGAGCGGGCCCGAGTTGCTGGGGCCGGAGCAGGAGCGGACGGACTCGGAACGGGATCGAGCCGCGGAAGGCCTGTCGAGCGCCGGGTCGAAGGCTCTTCTGGGGGGCATTTTTTCTTTCCAGAAAGGAATTCCTGAAGAGGGAGAAGAGAGATCCGGAGCAGGGGAAGGGAAATCGTCGCCGAGCACTCCTTTAAGAACAAGGGAACCTCGAAGGTTCAGTCCCTTCGGTTCTAGCGCCAATCTGTTGGTGCAGAAATCCGTCGCTCGCCGGAGGTCGCCGGAGTCGAGGCCGCTGAGGTCGCCGCCGGGGACCTGCAAAACGAAGTCCCGTCCGGAACCGGTGGGGTGGTGGCTCCGGCAGGACCCTCCGACGGTCAAGTTAGTTTCCGGCCAACAGTAATGGAGTGCTCGGAATGAGTTCCGGAGCTTAGATGTGAGGAGGGGAGCTTAGAGAGTCGAGAGTTCAGAGAGCTTAGCCTTAGTATGTCGGAGGGGTCCTTTATAGCGGAGCTTAGTTGATGGTGACGGCTGTGCCGTCTGGCAGAGAGTCGTCGGGCAGCATGGAGTTCGGTACGGAGAGGAAGGCGTCGTCCGGTAGATCGTGGGAGCCATACCGGCGAGTCGTGGGCCGCATGGAGTCCGGTACGGAGAGGAAGGCGTCGTCCGGTAGATCGTGGGAGCCATACCGGCGAGTCGTGGGCCGCATGGAGTCCGGTACGGAGAGGAAGGCATCGTCCGGTAGATCGTGGGAGCCATACCGACGAGTCGTGGGCCGCATGGAGTCCGGTACGGAGAGGAAGGCGTCGTCCGGTAGATCGTGGGAGCCATACCGGCGAGTCGTGGGCCGCATGGAGTCCGGTACGGAGAGGAAGGCGTCGTCCGGTAGATCGTGGGAGCCATACCGACGAGTCGTGGGCCGCATGGAGTCCGGTACGGAGAGGAAGGCGTCGTCTGGTAGATCGTGGGAGCCGTACTGGCGAGTCGTCGGCCGCATGGAGTCCGGTACGGAGAGGAAGGCGCCGTCCGGTCTTGCTGCAGGCGACAGTTCGTCCAATGGAGTTCGGACTTGTAACAGAGTTCGGCCGAGGGGGAAGCTGGGGGAGTTCGTCTGGCTGAAGGGTCGGCCATCTGTAGAGTTCGGCCGCGGGACGGTTGCCGAGAAGTTCGACCGCTGAGAGGCCCGAAGAAGCTCGGCTGGCCAGTTGAAGGACTTCGGTTGCTAGTTGGTTCGGCCAGGGCTCGCTGAGGAGTTCGGTCGCCTAGGGTCGGTCCGAAGGGGTTCGGCCACTTGGGCTCGCCTGGAAGTCGGTCCGAAGGAGTTCGGCCGTGGGGTCCGAAGGAGTTGGGCTGCATGGGCTTCGTAGGAGAGTTCAGCTGAAGGGAAAACCCGGGAGGAGCTCGGAATGGCCGAACGGGCGTCTGGGAGGAGTCCGTCTCCGAAGAAGTCCAGCCGCTTGGAGTCCAAGGAGCTCGGCCGTCAGGAAGTTCGAAGGAGTTCGGCCGTGGGAAGTCGAAGGAGTTCGGCTGCATGGGCTCGCCTGGGGTCCGAAGGAGTTCGGCCGTGGGTCCGAAGGAGTTCGGCCGTGGGAAGTCGAAGGGGCCGTGGGGTCCGAAGGAGTTCGGCTGCATGGACTCGCCTCGGGGTCGGTCCGAAGGAGTTCGGCTGCATGGGCTCGCCTGGGGTCGGTCCGAAGGAGTTCGGCCGTGGGAAGTCCGAAGGAGTTCGGCTGCATGGGCTCGCCTGGGGTCGGTCCGAAGGAGTCCGGCTGCATGGGCTCGCCTGGGGTCGGTCCGAAGGAGTTCGGCTGCATGGGCTCGCCTGGGGTCGGTCCGAAGGAGTTCGGCCGTGGGAAGTCCGAAGGAGTTCGGCTGCATGGGCTCGCCTGGGGTCGGTCCGAAGGAGTTCGGCTGCATGGGCTCGCCTGGGGTCGGTCCGAAGGAGTTCGGCTGCATGGGCTCGCCTGGGGTCGGTCCGAAGGAGTTCGGCCGTGGGAAGTCCGAAGGAGTTCGGCTGCATGGGCTCGCCTGGGGTCGGTCCGAAGGAGTCGGCTGCATGGGCTCGCCTGGGGTCGGTCCGAAGGAGTTCGGCTGCATGGGCTCGCCTGGGGTCGGTCCGAAGGAGTTCGGCCGTGGGAAGTCCGAAGGAGTTCGGACTGCATGGGCTCGCCTGGGGTCGGTCCGAAGGAGTTCGGCCGTGGGAAGTCCGAAGGAGTTCGGCTGCATGGGCTCGCCTGGGGTCGGTCCGATGGAGTTCGGCTGCATGGGCTCGCCTGGGGTCGGTCCGAAGGAGTTCGGCCGTGGAAAGTTCGGCGGGCGGAGGGAGTTCGGCCTGGAGCTTGGCGCAGGGGAGTTCGGCCTCTAGGCAGTTCGGCCGTGGTAGGGGCTCGGCCTGGCGCCCGGCGCTAAAGCTCTTCAGCGGCTACTGGTTACATTGGGCTGAGCGTCGGGCCGGGATTCGGCAGGAGCGGGGTTTATCCCCAACACAGACTATTCATGAATCCACAACATCTTGCATGCTAGCAAAGATTAAACGATGTTGCTTATCATACAAGATTCTTGCAATCAAATGATATCCCTAATCAAGCTCTAGGGGCTAGAGCCTATCTACAACCATGAACTTAAAAAATGCACAGAAAGCGCTGAAAGCGTGATGCTCAACACAGAATACCAACGGGGCTTAAAATTGAAGCTGAACCCAATGCCCCGTGATTATGTGTCTCCATGGGCAAATCTATATCTGCCAATCCCAGCGACAGGCAAAAATATGGTGACGTAGTTTGATGCTTTCGAAAGTACTGGATGTCACATCTACCCAACCCATCAAGGTTCTTATTTAGGGATCCCTGGTATCCTGCACAAGCGTTCCATAAGCAAATGAATGTATAATCATTCATATAGTACATTCGCCGATATAATCAATTAACATTCAAGAAGATAGCATATAATGTTGACTAATATGTAACAGTAGAAACCTATGGCTTCATTACTTGGGCTCCTAAACAGTTTGTAAACAGTTGCTGTAGTAGCATGCATAGCATTCTTCACTTTATTTTTCATTTTGAACTGCTATCAAGTACATTGCTTGTATGAAAACGTGAGGTGTAACAGCTATGGCACAAATTTCATATTGAAGGATTTGATTCTGCACTCATACCCCAACAACATTTACAGAACATGCAGGAAAAGCATTCAACTTTGTAATGCAGCCTAAATATGCATATGAGAAGTGGCTGGCAGTCACATGATGTCAATTTCATCTACTTAATGATTGTATAGGACAAAATTATATTTGAATGATCAGATCACTCATGAGTAAGAGCTGAAGTCTCACTAATGCATCCAGAGACGAATGCCCATATGAATATCTTATGGTAATGTCAGAGATTTGGTATTTTTTAATAGAGTATTAGAACCAAATGGTCCTGCCAGGCACCAGGCACTTCCTAGTTATAAAAGGTTACCGCCAATCATCCCCCTGCCCCTCCTTTTCCTCCATAATCACAATAAATAAATAAATAAATAAGCCATCTTAAGAAGGCAGGAAAAACTTTTTGATGCCAACATGGCAATAGACAATCAAATAGATGACTACCACAAAGCTCTACAGTGGCATTATGGACAACCTGGAGCCCAAGCTTCATTCCTAAGGACATGCATCCTGCCTACAATCAGATAGCAGCAGGAACTGTTGTGGACCCGTTGGAAGGAATGGAATGCCAGAATATTTTGAATAAATCAGCATCAGATACTACAGTTCTAAAGTTTACCCTCAATTTGATGATTGACAGGACTATTTTATGTAAATCAACAACAAGTCTCGTGTTTCCCTAGACTTTGGTGTCAGATCAGCTCACTTGAGACTTAGTTGGTGCCCCCTAGGTGAATTGTTTCTTCCTCTACCTTCCATATGATCTTGTAAATTTTTTCTTTCCTTTCCATAAATTGGGCGGCTTTGCCTCTCTAATATCAAAAAGAAAGAAAGAAAGAATAGTAATACATATTGAGTGGAAATGGTAGATCCTTTCACATCACCATTCTTACGAATCATGTAAGCATAAGACTTTCATATTCTTCTTCAAATTGTTTTCTATAAATAACCATTACCTACAATCTTATGCATAATACAACCTCCAAAAATCAGAAGGGTAAAGATCAAATCAAATAGTGTTTTGGTTGGTTTCTTCTTCATCCCACTATACATACATTTAGAAAACATCACCAACAATAAAGAAATTAGATTTAAAAATAGCAGATAACCCATGCAACATGTGGATAAGAATTTTTTTTTTATTTGTTTTCAAAATGTTTTGGAAATATGATATAGCAGTGTAATTAATTATACTTAAAATATTATGTAGGTTTGTCATAACCATTGTGGCACAATTACAACACAATAATAGATGTTACTTAAAGCCATGGAGTAAATTATATATATGCAGGCTCGAATATAGATAATAGTAAATTTCAAGGCCACATATGCATAGACTAGCTTGAATTTGAGTTAAAACTAAATTAAAAACATACAATTGTTACATATGATATTAAATATATGTATATATTTGGTAACACATGGTATTAAATATGTTTTCACAACAAACTAAAAAAACATTTGTTTTATATATTTTCTTCTGTTATATATAAGTATGATATTAAATTAAACAAATTATGAACAGTAGATATGTTTATTTCAATTGCTATATAAATTATTTCTAAGTGTTATAATATTTATATAACAAATTAAAAACCATTATTCCGTAGCCTGCAATTGTTTGTTTACATTTTCAGTATCAACCCTCTTTTCCCATTGATTTAGTTAATACATGGCTGTCATCTTAATAATGACAATGTGGAATGTGAGAGGAATTTAAATCTCAACATGAATATTACTGTCCGTGTGACAAGTGGTTAAAAACCATTATTCCATATGCTATAATTAATTAATACATGACTTTAATTAATACATTGATTTAATCAATATATGGCTTTCACCTTATGAATGACACTGTAGAATGCGAGAAGGATTTAATTAATACATTGATTTGATTACTCCATGCTTTTTATACCTTATTAATGATAGTGTCCACATGGCGAGTGGAGAGCTCTAAGCAAGCAGAGCCTCCATTTTAGTATATATATATATATATATATTAGGTGAAGTAGGTATTAAGCCAATCAGGATTATATTTGACCCTCATCATCAAAAGTATGAAAATTAATAAAGATTGAATTAACATTGTTTGTGTTCTTGCATCATCATATTTTAAATTATATATGGTTTACCACATAACTGCTCTAATGAGACCTAATATGTAATAGCAATGAAAACCCAAAGACAATGCCTTGTACATCATCATTTCTTAACTGCAATGAAAAATTTAACTGAAACATCATATTATACTTCAACATTAAAAGCAGCTGCATGCCTCAACATGCTTACCATTAGCTTAAAGCCTGGTAGCCCATTACGCCTTGTAAACCATCATCCCGTGGTCCATTCCTTCCCACTAAAGAAGGCATCCATGGAAACAATTTACCAAGTCCCTTACTTAGTGCACTGGGTGTCAATCGTCTGTCATTAATTCCATACTTAGCTCTTTCAATTGCCTCCATTATATCTTCTCGGGTCACAGTCTCACCACCTGCACATCAAGAAAGCTAAAGATTTTCCATCTACAAAGTTTGTGAATATTTTAATATATCAAAAAATTTAATGAGATGGCACTAAAAGCAAGCAAGATGAAGAAGGTCATGCACAATCACCATGTCACAACAAACCTATTACATGAACGAGCAGACATGCCATATGCGCTACATATGTCTGGCAAAGATTACAAAATTCAGGTCACCCATGATGCACACGCTTAGAGAAGTCTCTGTTTACCATTTAGAATGCAGATCCACTCACATAACAAAGTTATAGCACTATTATTTTCAGCTATATGATTCATTTTTTGTATCTCCATCTCCTTGCGTGTTTCCACATCCATGAAATGGCATAGTTTTCCTTATCCATATAAATTTATAACACTTTTACCAACGGGTTTCCCTCTCAACTCCCTTAACATCCCTTCACATTTCCATCTTTCTCATATTACACAGAAATGACATAGCTGAGGTAGGTGATAGCTATTAATATAGAGCAGAAGGAAGACCAGATCACCACATCCATCACCAAAATTGCTTCTTACAGTCACAAGCAGCCCCCCTTCCATGTGATCATATCCCTCAACTCATTCTAACATCGTCCAAATACGATGTTGAATTTTGGGTACAGTCAGCCAAGAAGAAGAAAAGATAACCAAAGAAACCAGTTTTCTTTGTAAACAATAAAAACTGATGGGGAACAACTAGAAATAAACAAAAAGGTATTAGGAGTACAACATGACTTCATCTTAATATACAAGAGAAACTATATTTGACAACAACAAAAAGGCCTCAAGTAAGGCCACCTAATTCTTCAAACAATCCAATTCAAATTTGCGCTTAGTTAGAAGAAAAAGACTTTTAGAGGCACAATATAATGAATATTTTAAGACCATAACCAGCTCATATTACCACTTCCAAGACATCCTAAAGTCAGCTTAACTCTTCTTTGCTGGCCTCTCCCACACTGGTTGTGCAGTCTTTAAATTCCTTTTGGTCATAATAATATGTAGTTTCTAACTAATACAGATTATGGACCCCTGGTTTATATGTCAACTGCATCAATTAAATGAATCTTGTTCACAAATGACCCATTTCGTGCTATGCCCATGCTCCTAGTTAGTGTGGCTATATGTGATCTCTTGTACTTGGATATGGACCTTACATTCAGCTTTGATAGCCTTCCTAACAATCAGGATTTGGAATAAATAATGTCAATCTACTCAGGATCTAGATTCAATCCAAATTCAATCTGATTATGCACATCTTCTAGGTGACTTCCCATTTAGTGACCCCACCAGGATGATTCAAATCAGTTTGATCCAGTAATATATTAGGGTTCGGATGAGGCTTAACCCAATCCAACCCACCAAACTTCCCCAACCTCAAGTCATTCTTCCTTTCTATCTTCCCATGAAACCCACCAAAACTTCTCCCTCCCCCAATTTGACCCCTTCTAACCATAAAAATTCCCACCACCAAGTCTGACAACTAGGAACCCAACAATGGATGAAGCTCTTCATATGAACTAAATAAATAAACAAAAATAAAGAATTTGCTAGATCCATCAATTTGGGTTCATGATACACCTATAATGTGCAGTTTATAACCATTATGAACAAGGAAAGCCAGCCCAAATTTCATCGATATCTCATTCTTGGTTTTCTCCTGTGATTTTTTCTCTTCATCTTTCATAAAGATATTTTGTTGCACCTGCATCATCTACCTACCAAAGACCAAAACACAGGCCAAATAAAATCACACGAGGATAAAGGTATAACAGCATACCAATATTAGAATGACTGAAAGGAAATTATAGTTTTCCACACAACTTCTAGCAATGTATCCACAGGATGGTGTCAAACAAAATGATCTGGAAAAATAATCATATGATAACCCAAATGGTACCCAATATACTCGATGATTTTAAAAGTGCACATGACTCACCTCTTCTGGCAGCTAGCAGAGCAGCCTCATTTACAATGTTGGCTAGATCAGCACCAACAAAGCCTGGGGTGAGAGATGCAATAAGGTTGCAAATAATCTGGGATTCCTCCTCCAGAGGTATTTCCCTTAGATGGACAGAAAGAATCTTTTTCCGCCCATCCAAATCTGGTTCTCCAACAAGAACTTTCCTTGAGAAACGACCAGGTCGGCAGAGAGCTGGGTCTAACGCTTCTGGCCTATTTGTTGCTGCAATGACAATCACTTTGGTGTCTGACTCGAATCCATCCATTTCTGTCAGCAACTGGAAAGATACATAAACCACATCATGTTTACAGAACTAAATTGTCAAAGAAGTAAAAGAATAGGTTTGGAAGTCTTAAAGGGATGCCTGGTTCAAAGTTTGATCTCGCTCATCATTAAAACTTTTGCCACGCTTCCCTCCCACTGCATCCAGCTCATCAATAAATACTATAGATGGTGCACATTTTTTTGCCACATTAAAAAGGTCTCTTATGCGTGCTGCTCCTCGTCCAACAAACAATTCTACAAACTCACTAGCAGAAACTGAGAAGAATGGAACTCCTGCTTCTCCAGCTACTGCACGAGCTAGTAATGTTTTCCCAGTTCCTGGAGGACCCACAAGCAGCACACCTCTAGGTAATTTTGCTCCAAGCTTGTTATAGTTTATTGATCCTTGTAAGCAACAAACAACCTATGAAACAATGGTATTTGATCAGAAGATGACGACAGGAATAAGGAAGGTAAAAAATAGGTTAAAATAGGTTACTATAAAAAGAAGCATAGTTAACATTTCTTCCATCTCCTATCTGAAGAATCAAATAAACTTATCTACAAACGGTAATCACTTAGATTAAAAATTATAGAACTTGTACTGTAATTAACAGTCAAGATTACGCTATATTCCTATAGAAAGATCCATACAAGTATCATACTCACCAAAACACAAGACATATAATAGAAAAACTGTTAGATTAAATGGCACTTGAAAGGTTAATTGGTTGTTCAGAGGAGTTCCACTAAGAAATGGGATGGGAATTATGCTTAAAGGGGGCAAAGCAACACTAAAAAAGGCTTTCCCTGGTTTGCAGAAAAATATTTTAAGGTGATTAAAGCTATATATAAAGAAGAAAAATTTTAACTTGCAGGGAGGATGGTTTTTACCAATTGTCTATTCCTTCTAAGCATGGGAAAAGACACCATCCATCATTCTAATGTTCTATCATAGAACATGAGGCCTCACCGAGCCTATTCAACCTGTCATGAAGCCCAATAATTTCCATCATGGGGCAACATCTTAAAGCTAACTTGATTGTACAAGAGTCATATATGACTAACAATTTCATAAATTTTGATCTTGCAAAGGTGGGAAAATGCAGATCTAAACATGTTAGAAACATAAATTCAAGTTAAGGGAAGACGACTAACCAGTTAGGATGTAGAATTAGGGATGGACAGGGTTCGGACTTCGACCTAGGTCTGAGCATCATGTACCAGATCCTGACATATGCTCAAGATTTGGTGCCAGACCCAGAGTAAGGATCAATTTAAACTAATAAAAAATACTTATAAGCAAGGCCATGACTGACCCAACTCACATAGGTCCAGGCCTAGCCTAGCCCATTCACTGCACCTTGCTTGCCTGCCTAGCTTCACCTTTCAAAGGGTAAAGCCCCTTGACTTGCCATATTAGAGTTAAAATTAAAGATCTGTGAAGACCAGCGCTAGATCAAGAAATGACAAACTATGGTTCAAGGTTAAAGTCAATGCTAGATTTCAGTCAGAAGATGGTGTTGACCTTCAAACCTTACCAACGAATAAAGCACTCCGTAGTGGGAAGGAAATGGTTATGGAAGCTTGCAAACAAGGTGAAGAACTACTAGAAGGGATTATTGCTGCTTGAACGGAGTCAAACCTTGTCAAGCTTGAAAGAGTGAGTTAAGGTACAGTACAATGTCACAATATCTACAGATGGCATTCCATGGAAGCATACATAGAGCTACAAGTTATGATATGCCTATACTTCCTCTTGTATGTTGGCTATCTGTAGCTATGTTTATATGAGAAAAAACTAGCTTTGAATACCAAAAGATATTTCCTGAATCTGAACAATACTAAACAAATATTTTGATTGTTGATGAGAATGCGTTATAATGTGCATTATACTATCTGTTGAACCTCAATGCTAACATTAGCATAAATAGTCTGACATAATATCAAACAGAAAGTTGCAAAAGGAAAAGAAACTTACAAGAGATTGGATGATTTGAGTGAAAACATAAGGAACCAAATTTGCTCAAATTATACATATGACTTCAGGTTGATCTGGCTAAACGGTTTCTGTGATCTTTCACAACCATTATCAGCCAGTATCACATCATATTGTATCATTCTACCACCTTATAATGATATAGCTCATAAAGATCTATAGAAACAATTTATTCCAGTTCTGGTATATACTGATAATACTGTATCAGTATATTGTGGCATAACGGATATTGTGCCCTGGAGTGCACCAATAGAGTCATGTTTAATTCCATATATCGGTACTAAATAACTTTCAATATCAGAGTTTTGACCTCTAACAGTAAGTTTAAATAGAAGTTACCATTTTAGGGATGTTGATGATCCAAGCCAAAAGTCTCCTCTAGCTTAAGCCTTATCTGAATCTGAATTCAGTAAAGACCTTTTCAAAATTAGGATTATGGAAATGCAAGCTTATGAACTGCAAGGGGAGAGATTTAATAGTGTCCAACAAGTAGGCATTACCTTCGGGCACTGGGAGCTAGAAATTTATGCAACTGTGACTGACTCTCAACATGTGCAGAATAAGTTTAGAGGTGAAGGTTTGGTAATGTTTTGTTTCTTTTCCTTTTCTTGTGTTTTGGGGGTGTGCATAATTGTTGAGTGAAGCAAGGAGAAATATAGAAATAGGATATCTTTCAGCCATCCAATGTGTTAACTAGAGCCTGATCTTCAAAGTAGCCTAAAAAAATATAGATTGCATGAGTCTCTCACCTTTCTCATCATCAAGAAAAGAAAAGGAAAGAAAGAGAAAAGAATCAACTGAATTTCGCAAGCAGATGGCAGAACATTCTACCAACTTCTTCATAATCAATCAGAAGTTCTCGTGAGAGGTGCAGGTTTCCAAATATGGGAAAGTGCAAGATAGCTCAAGTCATACTGAGATTGGTAGAAGAAATTACGTTGTCTTGGTGGCAGTTCAGCTAGTTCAAGCTTAAACAGCAACATTAAATTTCCTGACTGTAGAGCATAATGCGGAGTTGGGTACTATTTACATTCATACTTTTTCCATCAATCAATGTTGGTGATCTCCACTACTTATTAATTCAACAGATAGATGACCAGGTAGGGTGTATATAACTATTAAGTAACGCATCAATCTTGTGGCTTAGCTATGGCATTATTGTATATGCAGGATGGAGCATGGAAAAGGTGGGGAATAAGCATATAACATTTCTATCTAGTTCTTCATAGGAAGCATGCTAGCATCTATCAAACGAAAAGCTCAAACTCAAGCTCTATATATAATCATAGAAGCAAAAAGTTAATTAACACAATATGTTCAGCTGAACGGGGAAACAAATAAAACTTACCTCCATAAGCTCGTCCTTAGCTGCATCAACACCCTCCACATCATCAAAACTAACCCTCTGGTTACTAGGACGACGCTTCTTTGCAGGGCTATTGGCAGCTGAGAGCTGCCGATAAAGCAACCACATGAGAGGAGTCAATGGTATCCATAGAGAAATCACTGTGATCAAAATGTTCCTCAGTGACATAAGAATAGACTGAGGAGCAGAGCTGTACATGGTTCCTTTCTCTCTCATCAATCCAAGAAGAAAGTTCTCATCATGGTCAATCTTTCTTGTAGAGTACTGCCACTTTGGAGTAGAACTAGCTCTCCTTCCACCACCAGTTACAATGTTCTCCGATGATCTCGCTGTACTCCCATATGCAACATCAGTAGACAATGATGAATCCACTATTGAATTTGAACTCTCACGGCTATCAGTACGCATGTTAAAGTAAATTCTGCGAGAACCTTCCTCAAAAAGAACAGTCGACACATGCCCGCTCTGAAGATTCGATATCAATTCGGAATATGGAACAACCTTTGAGGCAGGCACCGCTGTGTACTTCAAGAATAAAAAACACACCGCTAGCGCAAAAGAAACCGTTGTCGACAATGTAATCCTCTTCGAATTCCTACGCAACATGGTCGCCGCATCCTCTATCAATTCCCCGATTGGAATTCTCTTCAACCTATATGAAAGCAACCGCAGTCTCGGGCGCAATCTCAGAGAAAACCGCCTCCTTGAATTCTGCTTCCCTGTCATTCCCAAATACCTACAGCTCTCTTTGTTGTTTCCATCAACCTTCGCAACAACTGGCTTAGCAAACAGCTTCCAAGTTCGGGATTTCTTACGAAAACACAGTAAAGAATCCAATTGAGAACTACAACAAGAAAGCGAATAAGAAGAAGAAAGATCCCTATGCGTCATCCCCAGAGGCAAGAGGTTGCCTACTCGCACTCTAAATCTGGAACCATGACCACACAAGGGTATTGGCTGATCTTTTAAAGAACAACTATGAGGGCGCATAACTCCATTGATAGCAATCAACGAGATTGGCGCCATATATAACCCTCGAGAACCTAAAGAATAACTTAATCTGAATCGCAAGAGCCCTTAGGAACGAAATCCTCTTGCTTCTTATCACCTCCCGAATGTCGGTGAAGAAATATTGGAAGAAGGATGGCTATGTTACCTTTGTTTTCGATGGAGAATCAGCAGCAGGGCTTCACTCCTTCATCTCCGCTTCTGGGATTAAGGAGGGAGCAACGAGAGAGGCCTTTTTTGTTCTTTCTGATTTAGTCACTGAGACTTATCCGATGCGAGAAGCATTCGGATTTGTCCGGTGAGGGACGGAGGGAGGGAGAAGGGCGTATCGTTTTCACCGACGGAAGACCTAAGGTTGCGTTTGTTTGTTGGTGATTTAAAAGAGCTCCACCATACCAGCATTTTAAGTTGATAAAGACAACTTAAATTATTTCTCCTAAAATAATTTAAATTATTAATAAAAAAATAACTATTTAAATTTTTAAATATATAATAATTTGATAATAATATATTTAAATAAAAATATTTTTATTAAAAATATAATATAATATAATATAATATAATATTATAACATAATATTATATTATAAATATTATAATAATAATTTATTATAATAATTTATTACAATATTATTTTAATATAATAATATATTATAATAATATTATACTAATACAATATTATGTTATATTATATTATAATAATATATTATAATATAAAATATATTCAAATATAATATATTATTATATATAACACATAATATATATATATATATATATATATTATAAATAAAATATATATAATATAATAATAATATTGTTGGGGATAAATTTTGCTTCCATCGAAGTCCAATCTGACGCTTAGTCTAATGTAACTGGTAATCACGGAAGAGCTTCGATCTGAAATTCTTTCTCTAGCGATCGAACTCCTTTCGAACTTTTTCAGCAGCTGAACTCCTCTAGCAACCGAACCCCTCTCAGACTCCTCCAGTGGCCAAACTCCTTTCGAACTCCTCCAGTGATCGAACACCTTTCGGACTCTTTCAGCAGCCGAACTTCTCCCAGACTTCTCCTTCAGTCGGGCTTTTTCATCAGTCGAACTCCTTCTGAACTTCTCCATCAGTTGGACTTCTTCCTGACTTCTCCTTCAACCGAGCTTCTCCATCAGTTGGACTCCTTTCAAACTTCTCCTTCAACCGAACTTCTCCATCAATCGGACTTCATCCGGACTTCTCCATTAGTCGGACTCCTTCTAGACTTCTCTATCAGTCGAACTCCATTCGGATTCCTCCAATGGATTACTTTCAGATTTCAACTAGTATTCCTTCCGGATGATCCCCTCTAGCTATATTCTCTTTAGGAGTTTGAACTCCTCTAGAATTGATGTATATCAAAGTTCTTCACTAGCCAATGTCTGCTTCCTCCAAACTTTGACTATTAAATCTCGATGAATGGATACATCATGACAACGGATACCTCTATCCGTAACAAACTCCACGTGGCTCCGAATGGCCTATTACTGGATGGCTACAACTGTCACTATCAGTTTGCAACAGGCAGCACCTCTCTCCGTAACAAACTCCACGTGGCTCCGAGCGGCCCATTACTGGACGGTTATGGCTGTCACTATCAATCTGCTATAGACGGCGCCTCTCTTCATAACAAACCCCACGTAGCCCTGAGCGGCTCACTATCGGACGGTTATGACTGTCACTATCAGTCTGCTACAGGCTCCACTTATAAAAAGGAACTCTTCAGATACATTTTTTTTTTAAGCTCTCTTCTTCTTTCTAAAAACTCTACTGAATTCTTTCCTGAGTACTCCATTTCTGTTGGTCAGAAGAGCTAACTTGATCATCGAAGGATCCTGCTGGAGCCATCACCACTGACTCCGGATGGGACTTTATTTTATAGGTCACCGACGACGACCTCTTCTTTCTCAACTCCAGCTCGATCCGACGTCGATCAGATTCTGCACCAATAAATATTATTATAATAATATAATAATATAATATTATATTATATTATGATATTATTATAACATAATATTATATTATATAAAATTATTATAATATTATTATTTAAATAATAATATATTATAATAATATAATATTATATTCTATTATAATAATATTTTATAATATATATTATAAATATAAATATATATTAGAATAAAAAATACTACATATAATATATATTATAATATATAATGTATAATATTTATATTTATATTATAAATATAATTTATATAATATAATAATATTATTATATTAATAATATAATAATATTATATAATATATTATTATATTATATTATAAAAATATTACAACATAATATTATATTATATAATATTATCATAATAATATTATACTAATGTTGGGGATAAATCCGCTCCCACTGAAGTTCGACTAAATGTCTAGTCTCAGAGCGATCTCAGTCACCCTCCTATCATTGGATCCTCTTCGGATGAACTTGAATAGTGAGAGCGGCTCCCTGGGCAGTCTAGCCTAGCCAGCTTGGGGGCCGATCGAACTTCTTCTGAACTTCTCCGTCGGTTGAACTCCTCCTGGACTTCTCCTACAGTCGAACTTCTCTTGGACTTCTCTTTCAGTCGGACCTCTCCGACAGTCGAACTCCTCCCAGACTTCTCCTTCCAGTTGTCTGAAGGGCTCTGCTCGATCGAGCTTATTTTAGATACTTCTAGCAGGATTCCATCTGGATCCCTTCCAGCAGCCCAAAAGGATCTCGGTGCACACCCTCGATATGGCAAGCAACAGCCTATGCACAGTCAACCTCAATAACCTCCGAGCTCCTCTGGAATAATAATAACTAGGAATTCTTCATCGCCTGCAGCTATCCTATCTGAATTTAAATTCTTCATCGCCTACAGCTATCCTATCCGAATTTAAATCCTAACAGGTTGGCACGTCACGATAATAGATACTACCCTCCATAACGAACTTCATGTGGCCCCGAACGCTCCACTACTAGGTGGTTGCAGCTATCACTATCAGTTTGTTACAGACTCCGCCTATTTGAGAGACCCTCCAGATATGCTTTTTTTCTAAGCTCTCATTCTCCTTCTCAAAACTCTGTCTAAATTTCTCTGAGTACTCTATTTCTATTGGTCGAAAGAGCTGACTTGACTGTCGGAGGGTCTTGCCGGAGCCACCACCCCCAACTCCGGACAAGACTTATTTTGTAGGTCACTAGCGATGACCTCGTCATCTCCAACTCCAGCACCAATTCCGATATCAACTAGATTTCGCACCAACAGAATTGGAGCTAGAAGGAGGGGCACCTGAGCCCTTGTTCTAAAAAGAGTGCTCAATCAATCCTGCATGCTTTCTCCTTTAAGGATCATCTCCATTCTCTCCCTCGACCTTAAAATGCCTCTAAAGAAGACGACCACTCAAAGATCCACCGCCTCTACCGTCAGATCTGAACCAAATTCGCCTGCTTTGACACCATCACCGGCACTGCAACCTTCTCCATCGACAACAAAGGTGGATCTGGAGCAGTTCAACCTATTGATGCAGCAGGTCCGGGGCCTCACCAAAATGGTGCAAGCCATGCAACAGCCTTTGGTGGCAGTTCGATCGAAAAATCCTTCATCGGGATGTCAAGAACCAGTCCCAAGGAGGCATACTTGGGTCAGCAGACCCGTCGCTTTCGGAAAGAAAAAATAGAGAGCAGAGAGCTCCTATTTTGATCATGACTCTTCTCCAGAAGAGACCTTCTCCATCTTTAGTCGGAAACCCTCCAAGATCCATGATCGAGATCAAGCCCTCGATCAGAAACTCCAAGAAATGGATTGGTGGATTGAGGAGCTCCACCATGCTACCTCAGGTAACTACGATAACATCTGTACCGACCCTCCTTTCTCTCAGAGAATCATACAGAAATCGATCCCACCAAACTTCAAGCTCCCTCAATTTGAGAGCTATAATGGGATCACTGATCCGGTTGACCATCTGAAGGCCTTCTGGACTATGATGCCGCTCCACGATGCACTTGATGCCATTCTATGCCAAGCTTTTCCATCTACTTTGAAGAGAGCAGCGAGAAACTGATACTCAACACTAAAGTTGGGTACGATCTTCTTCTTCAACCAAATAAGCCACCAGTTTGTGGCTCATTTTGTCAGTAGCCGACGTCCAAGGCGAGGCTCGGACTCCCTTATCAATATCAAGCAGCAGAAAGGAGAGTCCATCCGAGCCTACATCACCTGATTCAATGCCACTGCTCTCGAGATCCGAAATCTAGACCAATCTATTACCATGGCCATACTGAAGGACGGTCTTCAGAAGAATGATTTATTGTTCTTCCTGGAGAAAAAGTATCCTAGGAATTTTGCTGATATGCTAGCTCGAGCTGAAGGTTATGCCCAAGCAGAAGAGGCCTTCAAGGCCAAGGATAGTGAAGCTGCTGAAGAGCGGTGAGCGAGCGAATCAAGTATGCCCACAGCAGAAGAAAAGTCGAATGAAACTCGACCACGCTTCCGAACTCCCCCTAAGCGTAAACAAGTCCGAACTCCTTTTTGGGCTCGGAGGCAAAGAAGCCCTGATAAAGGGCACGACGGGGCTCCCCCCTCAAAAGGTTCCACAACTACATCCCGCTCAACGCTCCAAAAACTCAGGTTCTGATGGAAATCAAGGAGTAGCTACCAAGGTCGGAGAGGATGCGCACTCACCCCGACAAGCACAATCCCAATAAGTATGCCTCTACCATCATGACCATGGTCATGATACTAAAGATGTATTCAGCTCCAAGACGAGATCGAAGAGCTCATCAGGTGGGGTAGGCTCGATCGATTCTTGCAACATCGGCTTGAAGAATGGGAGGATTGGCTGAGGGCCCCTCCACTACTAGAACCACCAAGGAGGGAGGAGCAGCAAGAAGATCAACCTCCGCTTGGCATCATCAACACCATGAAGGGAAATCCTAATTTTCTGGACTAGGTTCGTTCAGATCTGATCAGATCAAGAGATATATTTCAAAAAATTTTCTCTTTGATTCTAATCAAATCTGAGATATTTTAGATCTAATTATTATTATTTTAAAAATAAAATAAAATCTAAATAAATTAAATTAAATTTAATTTACCTTGATATGGATAATCCTATTACCCGTTGATGATCCTGTATGCAGTAGAAGGTTCTCGATCTAGCCACGCAAGTGTCTGGCCTCTATCGGTATCCACTCGGACTAGATATGGAGATCCTCTTCTTCTCTATCACGTCTCCAGAAATCAGATTTGGATCTGATTTGGAGGATCTTCAAAACTCCTTTTGAAGATCAGTAGTCGTCCTTTGCAGCAGCGCAGCCTTGTAGCTTTCAGTCACCTTTCTTTGATCTGGATCGCACCAACCAAAAGTCCAAAACTCCTTTTGGATGTGGAGAGGAAGGGGAGAAGGTGGTTTGGCGTGGAGGAAGAGGGGAGA
>QRFJ01001942.1:0-117013 GCA_006176705.1 Cocos nucifera | reverse complement strand
TATTTTGATAGTTTTGGATAGGTAAAATTTGGGTTTGAGCCTGAGTCTGTTGGGATGTCCAAGAAAAATTATAGTTACTCCAATCTGAATTATATTAATTTGAAAATGGGTCATTAATCAATTTGGAGTATCCTTGAGCAGCTTGAACTTGTTCTTGGATAAAATATGAAAATTGTGCAGCCATAGGACATTCACTCACATGATGGGTTGGGCTTGCACAGATTGAATAATCCTCTTGATGATTAGAAGATGATGTAAATTGTGCAGGAGATTGTTGACCTAGAATTAGGAGTTGATCTATTTTTTGAGCAAGAAGGTCAACTTTACCTTTTTGGACTATTAGGTTCAGATTAGCCATTTGATTATTATGGTTGGGTTCAACTAGATCAGGTAAAGTAATTTTCTATCATATATGTATTAATGCAACCCTAACGTATTATTCAAATAAAAATTTTAGAATTTTTTTATATATATTTTTTATTATTATTTTATTATATTAAAGATTAATTATTTTATTTATTAATTAAGTTTAATTATTTTTTTTAATATTTTTTTAGTTAATTAAATTTAACTTTTATTTTATTTTATTTTATTTTTTAGAAGAGAAAGAAAAAGAAAGAAAGAAAAGTTCTAAAGAAGAGATCCTAAGGAGTCCTAGAACTAAGAAGAGAGAGAAGAATTAAGTTTAATTAGGTTTGATGTTGGTTAGCAATCAAATTGGTCAATCAATCCTGACTAAGGGTTATCCTAAATCTAGACAGCTCCTAACTGCCAAAGTCACCTTCAAGCCCTCCAAGTGTAGGATTAGCCAATCAACTAGCCAAGTAAGTGTAAGGTCGGTGGGAGTCCCCCTGTTGCTTGCCTTAGACATCAATTGTGCTTGACCAGGTAAGCGAACGGAATTAATTAGAAACCACCTTTCTTTGGGCCCATTCGTCCCTGAACCACTTTCCTAGATACCAGTCAAATTGACTTATCCTAACCAGGTTCAACTCTTAGGATTTCTTATCCTATTGAGCTCGAGTTCCTAGGGTTGATGTCTAATTGATTTTAAAATTAAAGGCTTAGATCAATGCAAGATGCTGGTTGGTTGTTTGTGGGCTAAGAAAGGGTGATCAAATTTCCACCTTATCTTGTTTAATTGAGTTGTGCCCTTAATTTGATTTAATATGAATATGCATGAAAAAAAAAAAATTCAATCAAAGGATTTTATGCAATTTAAACTAGATGCATGCAACTAATTGAATTCTGAAAGGCTTACCTTGCTTCCAACAATCACCAAAAAAATAAAAATAAAAATAAAAATAAAACTAATATGATGCATGCTCTAAACAGTTAGGGTTTCTAATCTTATCATGAGGCTTTTAATTAGATTTAAATGAATATTTTTTTAAATTAATTTAAAAATAAAATAAATAAATAAATAAATAAAAAGGAAAGAGTACTAGGGTTAGAATTGATCTCGCCAAGCAAAACTCCTGATTCTTTTTATTCTTTAATCTCTTTTTCTATAAAATAATAAAAAAAATTAGCAAGCAATATTTATAAGAAAGTAAAAATTTTATTTATAATTTATTTATAGAAAAATCAAAAAGATCAAAAATTTAATGTCCGTGCCTTCCCCGGCAACGGCACCAAAAACATGATAGGAACGCGATGTTGTCGTTAAGACACCGTGTTTATCAGTTTAATTGGTCAGCCTAGTCAGTTTATCCAGCCATCATATTATAATCAACCCTCATACCCACCTTCTCAACAGACCAATCTAGCTGATGATAGATTTAACCAACTTCAACAATTGATTCTGACTCAACAGCAATCTATCGTCAGACTAGAAGCTCAAATAGGACAATTAGTTGAGTCTAACATGAGGAGAGAACTAGATCAACTACCGAACCTACCAATTTCAAACAACCCATCTAATATCCACCAATCACCTGGACCAAGTTATCAATTTAATGTCTCACTTAAGAATCTCCAATTTGAGAATGCTAAAGTAATTTCTGAACTTAAAAACTATAGGATTCTTATGGATCCATACCAAGACTAGTTGAGAGAGGCTAGTACCGATGCTAGCCAAAATAAAAATTTAGAGGAACTGATTAGTACTGAGACTAACCACATAAAAGAACCCGAGCCAAGAATTAGTACTGATGCTAGTTCCAATTTAAATGAGATAGAAATAGGAAAAAAGAGAATAGATGATTTACCCGAGACTTATAAACCTAATGTCCTATTTCCTTCAACCCTAGAAGCTGATTCTTCTTATAAAAATCAAGAGGCATGTAATGAAATGTCAATGGAGTTATTTAAACAAGATCACATTAATTTACCTCCAAAATTAAAATTATCTTTAGTCACCATTCCAGCACCCATTGAATCAAACTTAACTCCTAATACAAAAACTCCATTCATGAGCATTTTAGAAGAACAAATAGGAGTAATTCTTAATAAACATGGGTTTGAGAATGGAATCTTAAATTATATCCCTAAAATTAATAATGAATATATCAATAATGGGATTATAAATCAAAATTCAAAATCATTGGAATTTATCAATCCAATATTCGACATAGGATAGTGAGCTGCATTGTGTCTGGCTGAAGATGGTAAACTTAGCGCTTATTGGGAGGCAACCAAATATTTAGTTTTTATCTAATTTATCTTTTTAGTTTATTCTCTTTTTAGGATAATTTGAATAAGTTGGAGGGAGAGCTCAAATTTTCAAAGGCATGTGCTGGACCAAAAATATACTGAGTTAGGTGTATTCTTCCATGTTCTTTATTATACCCGTTATTTTTTTTCTCTATTGAGGATAATATCGATTAAGTTGGGAGGAGAGAAAAATAAAAAAATTTAAAATTTTAAGTCCTCGAAAAAGTTAGTATTTAGTATTTAGACACCTAATTATGCTTAAGAATCAAATTAAACTAAGCATTTTTAAAAAAAAATTGATGCATAGATCAGAGAATCTGTGAGATATTGAGGAATCAAGTATTAAGAAAATTCAATAAAAAGTTAAGTCTAGAACATAAAAAGTTTTTTCTTGGAGCATTTTTAATTATTTCTACTAGCATCAAAGAAAAGTCTACTTTTTATAGGCTTGTGTAGGATAACTATACGTTTCTTCATATAAAAATTTATTTTAATAAAATAGTTTTCAAGTACTTCTCACTGAGTAACCGGGCCTCTTTGCCTAAGCAAGCATTGAGTTTCGCGTCAAAAGGTGGGAAGGGCAAAGAAGCTTGTTGTAAAGCTAGTCTTAACTCGTAGCCTATTTGATTCGAGCTAGTAAGCCCGAGGGGTATTCTATACCTAGTGCCCTAAAGCCAACTGGTTTGGGAGTCATTGGCCCAAGACTCGCTACATGGATTAAATAGAAAGCTTAAGGGGTTAAGACACTCAATAGTGGTACAACGTTAAAAAAAAAAAAAAAAAATTGGTTTTCCACCAAGTAATCGGGTTCCGTTGCCTAAGTAAGCAATGATATTCGCATCAAAAAGTGGGCAATGTGAAAATAAAAATTAATAAATGAAGGATGGAAGTAGCAATACACCTGCCTATATGAAAGTTTAGACAAATCAGAGATAAAGGTAGGATAATTTAGAAAAAGTTCTGAAAAATTTAATGTTCTTTACTTAATTTTTTTATTGATAAGTATTAATACCCCAATGATATATCTTATTTAAGCTCTACTAAATATCAATGGCCATTTTAAAAATTACTTAGGTAAAATTCAAAACTCTAAAGTTACAAGGTATTTAAAACTAAATTCTTTCTTTACTCGAGGATGAGCAAAGCTTAAGTTGGGGGTGTGATAAGTATAATAAATTCATCAATAAAAGTATTAATTTATCAATTAATTGATATTAATTTTTAAAAATTAATAATCAATTTATATATAATTTTTGAGAAATTGATATTTTTATTAATTAAAAAATTAATTAAAAAATAATAAAAATTAAAAAAATAAAATTTTATTATCAATAGAAAGAGCTCATTTTTTTGATCACAACAAAATAAATTTCACATAAAATAGAGCTAAAATAGAAAAGATATAAATTTTTAAAGATATAAAATAAATAAAAATTAAATAAAAAAGAAAATGGCTCAGTCGGCTCCGCAAGCCAAGCTAAGCCATCAAAGTCGACTCAGCTGTTGAAGCCATCAACCGGTCCATGATCCAAGCATGGACCGCTAGCTCAAAAAAATTCGGCAAATCAGAGCTTGCCACGTGGTGGACCTAGACCTCTAAAGGGTCTACAAAAATTTATCGCAGCTCACAAGGGTAATTTAGTCTTTTTGTTGGATAATAGAGGCGCTGATTGGTTGCGGTGTGCGGTGCGACCGGTCCACGCGGTCTATGGGAATAGTGATTGTGCGATCGGATGGATGTGGTTGTTTGCGGTCAGGATCGAATGGATGTGGTTGCTTCCGGATTTGATTCAGCTGTAGACATCATGCGGATCACCATCGGATGGCAGCGCTCGATCTAGGCGATGATCCGATGGTCCAAAAAGCTTTCGATGGTGATCAAACTCTCAGGCGCATGATTTGCGACCAGATTTCCTCCATCAAGCGCGATCTAACGGTCAGAAATTAATCCGACTTGATCTGGGCTAATACGCATCCGATTTTGATGATTTTTAGACCATTGGATTTTTATTGAATGGCTGAATTTTATCAAATTTATCAGAGATATATCAGAGCTATTTTGATTCAAATTTTATTTGAATATTTTTATATTTTGATGATTACAAAGGCCAGTAGTCCCACATTGCCTTTAGAAAAAATATCCAGCCCTCCTAGCTCTATAAAAAGGACCCTAGGCCTCCAAAAATCAATATCTTCGATCAAGGTAAAGCTTTGGTACAGGGCGAAGCTAGGCTATGGGTTAAAGGCTACTTCAAAGCAACGGGTGCTGAGAAGAAGAGCCGAGCTTCTACATCATCTTTCTGCCAATATCGATCCAGGATCAGAGATCAGGCTATTTTATTCTTTTTAAATTCTATGTATTTAAATTTTGAAATTTTAATTAATAAAAATTTTACTTTTTACACTTTAATTTCTTACTTTTTATTTTTATTGCAATTTAATTTCTGTACTTTAAATTATTGCTTTGCAAGTAGATGCTAAGATCTAACTAGTAGATCTTAGTACCAGTTTAAATTTCTGCACCTTTTAATTTTCGCTTTTTATTTTCCGACTTTACTTTTGATCCTAAAACTCTTCTTATTTTTTTTTCTTTTAAAAATCAAAGATTTTAAATCTAAAATACTACCTTTCCTGTGGATTCGACCCAACTCACTGCCATCTATGCATTTTCAATGATTTTAAGAAGTCAGATTAAACTGATAAACATGGTGTCTTAACGACAGCATCGCATTCCTATCATGTTTTTGATGCCCTTCCCACCTTTTGATGCGAAACTCAATGCTTGCTTAGGCAAAGAGGCCCAGTTACTCAGTGAGAAGTACTTGAAAACTATTTTATTAAAATAAATTTTTATATGAAGAAACGTATAGTTACCCTACACAAGCCTATAAAAAGTAGATTTTTCTTTGATGCTAGTAGAAATAATTAGAAATGCTCCAAGGAAAAACTTTTTATGTTCTAGACTTAACTCTTTATTGAATTTTCTTAATACTTGATTTCTCAATATCTCACAGATTCTCTGATCTATGCATCAATTTTCTTTTAAAAATGCTTGGTTTAATTTGATTCTTAAGCATAATTAGGTGTCTAAATACTAAATACTAACTTTTTTAAGGACTTAAAATTTTAAATTTTTTTATTTTTCTCTCCCCCCAACTTAATCGACATTGTCCTCAATGGAGAAAAAAAATACAGGATATACCCCAACTTAATCGACATTGTCCTCAATGGAGAAAAAAAAATAAAGGGTATAATAAAGAACATGGAAGAATACACCTAACTCAGTATATTTTTGGTCCAGCACATGTCTTTGAAAATTTGAGCTCTCCCTTCAACTTATTCAAATTATCCTAAAAAGAGAATAAACTAAAAAGATAAATTAGATAAAAACTAAATATTTGGTTGCCTTCCAACAAACGCTAAGTTTATCATCTTCAGTCAGACACAATGCAGCTCACTATCCTATGTCGAATATTGAATTGATAAATTCCAATGGTTTTGGATTGCCAATCTTAGAAAGTTGATTTATAATCCCATTATTGATATATTCATTATTAATTTTAGGGATATAATTTATGATTCCATTCTCAGACCCATGTTTATTAAGAATTACTCCTATTTGTTCTTCTAAAATGCTCATGAATGGAGTTTTTGTATTAGGAGTTAAGTTTGATTTAATGGGTGCTAGAATGGTGACTAAAGGCGATTTTAATTCTAAAGGTAAATTAATGTGATCTTATTTAAACAACTCCATTGATATTTCATTACATGCCTCTTGATTTTTATAAGAAGAACCGGCTTCTAGGATTGAAGGAAATAGGACATTAGGTTTATAAGTCTCGGGTAAATCATCTATTATCTTTTTTCCTATTTCTATCTCATTTAAATTGGAACTAGCATCAGTACTAATTCTTGGATCGAGTTCTTCTATGTGGTTAGTCTCAGTACTAACCAATTTCTCTAAATTTTTATTTTGGCTAGCATCAGTACTAGCCTCTCTCACCTGATCTTGGTATGGATCTATAAGAATCCTATAGCTTTTAAGTTCAGGAATTATTTTGGCATTCTCAAATTGGGGATTCTTAAGTGAGACATTAAATTGATAACTTGGTCCAGGTGATTGGTGGACATTAGATGGATTATTTGAAATTGGTAGGTTCGGTAGTTGATCTAGTTCTCTCCTCATGTTAGACTCAACTAATTATCCTATTTGAGCTTCTAGTCTGATGATAGATTGCTGTTGAGTCAGAATCAATTATTGAAGTTGGTTAAATCTATCATCAGCTAGATTGGTCTGTTGAGGAGGTGTGTATGAGGGTTGATTAAATATGATGGCTGGATAAACTGACTAGGCTGACCATTAACTCCTTAAGCTTTCTATTTGATCCATGTAGCGAGTCTTGGGCCAATGACTCCCAAACCAGTTGGCTTTAGGGCACTAGGTATAGAATACTCCTCGGGCTTACTAGCTCGAATCAAATAGGCTACGAGTTAAGACTAGCTTTACAACGAGCTTCTTTGCCCTTCCCACCTTTTGATGCGAAACTCAATGCTTGCTTAGGCAAAGAGGCCCGGTTACTCAGTGAAAAATACTTGGAAACTATTTTATTAAAATAAATTTTTATATGAAGAAACATATAGTTACCCTACACAAGCCTATAAAAAGTAGACTTTTCTTTGATGCTAGTAGAAATAATTAGAAATGCAAGGAAAAATTTTTTATGTTCTAGACTTAACTCTTTATTGAATTTTCTTAATACTTGATTTCTCAATATCTCACAGATTCTCTGATCTGTGTATCAATTTTTTTTTAAAAATGCTTAGTCTAATTCGATTCTTAAACATAATCAGATGTCTAAATACTAAATACTAACTTTTTCGAGAACTTAAAATTTTAAAATTTTTATTTTTCTCTCCCCCCAGCTTAATCGATATTGTCCTGAATGGAGAAGAAAAAATAAAGGATGTAATAAAGAACATGAAAGAATACATCTAACTAAGTATATTTTTGGTCTAGCACATGCCTTTGAAAATTTGAGCTCTTCCTCCAATTTATTCAAATTATCCTAAAAAGAAAATAAACTAAAAAGATAAATTAGATAAAAACTAAATATTGGGTTGCCTCCCAACAAGCGCTAAGTTTACCATCTTCAGCCAGACACAATGCAGCTCACTATCCTGTGTCGAATATTGGATTGATAAATTTCAATGGTTTTAGATTGCCAATCTTATAAAATTGATTTTTAATTCCATTATTGATATATTCACTATTAATTTTTTGGATTTATTTTATGATTCCATTCTCAGACCCATGTTTATTAAGAATTTCTCCTATTTGTTCTTCTAAAATGCTCATGAATGGAGTTTTTGTATTAGGAGTTAAGTTTGATTCAATGGGTGCTGGAATGGTGACTAAAGGCAATTTTAATTCTGGAGGTAAATTAATGTGATCTTGCTTAAACAACTTCATTGACATTTCATTACATGCCTCTTGATTTTTGTAAGAAGAACCAGCTTCTAGGATTGAAGAAAATAGGACATTAGGTTTATAAGTCTCAGGTAAATCATCTATTCTTTTTTCCCTTATTTCTATCTCATTTAAATTGGAACTAGCATCAGTACTAATTTCTGGCTTGGGTTCTTCTATGTGGTTAGTCTCAGTACTAACCAGTTTCTCTAAATTTTCGTTTTGGCTAGCATCAGTACTAGCCTCTCTCACCTGATCTTGGTATGGGTCCATAAGAATCCTATAGCTTTTAAGTTCAGGAATTACTTTGGCATTCTCAAATTGGAGATTCTTAGGTGAGACATTAAATTGATAACTTGGTCCAGATGATTGGTGGACATTAGATGGGTTGTTTGAAATTGGTAGGTTCGATAGTTGATCTAGTTCTCTCCTCATGTTAGACTCAACTAATTATCCTATTTGAGCTTCTATTCTGGCAATAGATTGCTGTTGAGTCAAAATCAATTATTGAAGTTGGTTAAATCTATCATCAGCTAGATTGGTCTATTGAGGAGGTGGGTATGAGGGCTGATTATAATATGATGGCTGGATAAACCGACTAGGCTGACCATTATTATAGGCATAATTTTGATATTGGGATCTATTTTGATAATTTTGCTCAAGTAAAATTTGGGTCTGAGCCTGAGTCTGTTGGGATGTCCAAGAAAAATTAAAGTTACTCCAATCTGAATTATCTGAATTTAAAAATGGGTCATTAATCAATTTGGAGTATCCTTGAGCATCTTGAACTTGTTCTTGGATAAAATGTGGAAGATATTTACTCACATAATAGGTTGGGCTAGCATAGCTTGAATAAGTCTCCTGATAATTAGAAGATGATGTGAATTGTACAGGAGATTGTTGACCTAAGGTTAGGACTTGATCTAATTTCTGAACAAGAAAGTCCACTTTATTTATCTAATTTAAATTAGTCTTATGACTAGATTCTAGATGTTTAAATTCATGGATCCCTGCCCAGGTTTGGTGGAAAGACAACGAAGCATGATTAATTGAGTTTTCACTCAGGATTTCAAATAAGGTATAGGCTTCATCCTCACTCTTATTCATGAATGCACCTCCACAGGATGCATCTACTATCTGTCTGTATTAGTCTTCTAAATCCTCATAGAAAGCTTGAACTATTTGCCACTTAGGCAAATCATGGTGTGGGCATTTTTTAAGAAGTTTTTTAAGTCTCTCCCATGACTCGTGAATTTGTTCCCCTGGAAGCTGAGCAAATCTAGTGATAGCTCGCCTCATAGTATTGGTTCGGCCTATGGGGTAAAATTTTTTAAGAAATTCACTTTGTAAGTCAGCCCAAGTTTTAATTAATCTCCCTATTGTCCCAAGCCAGTACTTGGCTTTGTCTTTTAATGAGAAAGGAAATAAAATTAATCTAAGGGCTTCATTAGTTAAATTTTTAATTTTTACCGTAGAGCAAATTTCTAGGAATCATCTAGATATTTATAAGGATCTTCATTGGTGTTCCCATAAAAAGATGGAAGCATCTGGATTGTAGTCGGCTCGATCTCATAGTGGATAGCATGAATTTCAGATAATTGGATACAAGTCGATGGGTTATAGGTAGAAAGAATAAAGTATTCTTTCATCTCCTTAGGTGGTTCTCTAAAATTTTCAGCCATTTGGTTATCGGGTTTAATATAATTCAGCCTTTTAATTTTATGGTTGGGTTCAACTAGATCAGAATTTTCTACCGTGCATGTATTAGTGTAACCCTAACATGTGATTCAATTTTTTTTTAAAAAAAAAAATTATATTTTTTATTATTTTATTATATTATTTTATTTATTAATTAAGTTTAATTTTTTTTAATATTCTTTTTAGTTAGTTAAATTTAATTTTTATTTAATTTTATTTTATTTTTTTAGAAGAGAAAGAAAAAGAAAGAAAGAAAAGTTCTAAAGAAGAGGTCATAAGGAATCCTAGAACTAAGAAGAGAGAGAAGAATTAAGTTTAATTAGGTTTGATGTTGGTTAGCAATCAAATTGGTCAATCAATCCTGACTAAAGGTTGTCCTAGATCTAGACAGCTCCTAACTACCAAGGTCACCTTTAAGCCCTCCAAGTGTAGAATTAGCCAATCAACTGGCCAGGTAAGTGTAAGGTTGATGGGAGTCCCCCTGTTGCTTGCCTTAGACATCAATTATACTTGGCCAGGTAAGCAAACGAAATCAATTAGAAACCACCTTTCTTCGGGTCCAGTCATCCCTGATCCACTTTCCTAGACACCAGTCAAGTTGACTTATCCTAACCCAGTTCAACTCTTAGGATTCCTTGTCCTATTGAGCTCGAATTCCTAGGGTTGATGTCTAATTGATTTTAATTTAAAGGTTTAGATCAATGCAGGATGTTGGTTGGTTGTTTGTGGGCTAAGAAAGGGTGATCAAATTCCCACCTTATCTTATTTAATTGGGTATTGCCCTTAATTTGATTTAATATGATATGTAAAAAAATTCAATCAAAGAGTTCTATGCAATTTAAACTAGATGCATATAACTAATTGTATTCTGAAAGGCTTACCTTGCCTCCAGTAATCACCAAAAAAATAAAAATAAAAATAAAGATAAAAATAAAACTAATATGATGCATGCTCTAAGCAGTTGGGATTTCTAATCTTATCATGAGGCTTTTAATTAGGTTTAAATGAATATTTTTTTAAATTAATTTAAAAATAAAATAAATAAATAAATAAATTAAAAGGAAAGAGTATTAGGGTTAGAATTGATCTCACCAAGCAAAACTCCTAATTCTTTTTGTTCTTTAATCTCTTTTTCTGTAAAATAATAAAAAAAAAATTAGCAAGCAATATTTATAAGAAAGTAGAAATTTTATTTATAATTTATTTATAGAAAAATCAAAGAGATCAAAAATTTAATGTCTGTGTCTTCCTCGGCAACGGCGCCAAAAGCTTGATAGGAATGCGATGTTGTCGTTAAGACACCGTATTTATCAGTTTAATCCGACTTCTTAAAATCATTGAAAATGCGTAGATAGCAGTGAGTCGGATCGAATCCACAGGGAAGGTAGTGTTTTTAGATTTGAAATCTTTGATTTTTGAAAAGAAAAGAAGAAAAGAATTTGAGTTTTTGGAATTAGGAGTGAAGTTGGAAAATTAAAAGTAAAAATTAAAAGATGCAGGAATTTAAACTTGGTACTAAGATCTACTAGTTAGATCTTAGCATCTACTTGCAAAGCAATAATTTAAAGTGCAGAAATTAAATTGCAATAAAAATAAAAAATAAAAAATTAAAGTGCAAAAAATAAAATTTTTATTAATTAAAATTTTAAAATTTAAATACATAAAATTTAAAAAGAATAAAATAGCCCGATCTCTGATCTTGGATCGGCATTGGCAGAAAGATGGTGTAGAAGCTCGGCTCTTCTTCTCGGCACTGATTGCTTCGAAGCAGCTTTTAACCCATAGCCTAGCTTCGCCCTGTACCAAAGCTTCATCTTGATTGGAGATATTGATTTTTGGAGGCCTGGGGTCCTTTTTATAGAGCTAGGAGGGCTGGATATTTTTTCTAAAGGCAATGTGGGACTAATGGCCTTTGCAATCATCAAAATATAAAAGAATTTGAGTAAAATTTGAATCAAAACAGCTCTGATACATCTCTGATAAATCTGATAAAATCCAGCCATTCAATAGAAATCCAACGGTCCAAAAATCATCAAAATCGGATGCGTATTGGCCCAGATCAAGTCGGATTAATTTTTGGCCGTTGGATCGCGCTTGATGGAGGAAATCTGGCCGCAAATCACACGCCTGAGAGTTTGATCACCGTCGAGAGCTTTCTGGACCGTCGGATCGTCACCTGGATCGAGCGCTGCCATCCGATGGTGATCCGCGTGATGTCTGCAGCTGAATCAAATCTGGAAGCAACCACATCCGTCCGATCCTGACCGCAAAAAACTACATCCGTCCGATCGCGCAATCACTGTTCCCATGGACCGCATGGACCGACCGCACCGCACACCGCAACCAATCAGTGCCTCTGTTGCTGAGCAAAAAGACTAAATTACCCTTGTGAGCCGCGATAAATTTTTGTAGACCCTTTAGGGGTCTAGGTCCACCACGTGGCAAGCTCTGATTTGCCAGATTTTGCTGAGCTGGCGGTCCACGCCTGGATCGTGGACCGACTGATGGCTTCAACGGCTGAGTCGGCTTTGATGGCTTGGCTTGGCTTGGTGGCTCAGCTTGCGGGGCCGGCTGAGCCATTTTCTTTTTTTTATTTAATTTTTATTTATTTTATATCTTTAAAAATTCATATTTTTTCTGTTTTAGCTCTATTTTACTTGAAATTTATTTCATTTTGATAAAAAAAATGAGCTCTTTCAATTGATAATAAAATTTTATTTTTATTTTTTATTATTTTTAATTAATTTTTTAATTAATAAAAATATTAATTTCTTAAAAATTATATATAAATTAATTATTAATTCTTAAAAATTAATATTAATTAATTGATAAATTAATATTTTTATTGGTGAATTTATGATACTTATCAGTCCACTACCCAAGTTGGTTCTCCAATGTGATCCTAGTCAAGAAGGCCAACGATAAGTGGAGAATGTGTATCGACTTCAAGAAGCTGAACAAAGCCTATCCAAAGGATAGCTACCTCCTATCTAGAATTGATCAATTAGTAGATGCAACCTCGGGCCATGAGCTCTCACCTTTATGGATGCCTTCTTCGACTACAATCAAATCTGGATGGCACCAGAGGATGAGAAGAAAACTACTTTTATTACTGATCGTGGTCTTTATTGTTATAGGGTCTTGCCCTTTGGGCTTAAAAATGCAAGTGCAACCTATCAACCCCTGGTCAATAAGATCTTCAAGGAGCAGATCGATCGCAATATGAAAGTCTACGTAGATGATATGCTTGCTGGACCTCATTCAATCACATTGCCGATCTTGAAGAGACCTTCAATGCCCTTCAAAGATACAAGATGAACCTGAACTCGACTAAATGTGCCTTTGGAGTGACCTCAGAGAAATTCTTAGGGTTCATGGTCTCAAGACGGGAGATTGAAGCTAATCTAGAAAAGATCTGAGCCATCCAAGAGATGATCGCCTCGAAATCAATAAAGAAAGTTCAGCGTCTGATCGAAAAGGTGGCATCTTTAAACCGCTTTGTCTCAAAGTCGACCGAGTGGTGTATGCCCTTCTTCCAGATCCTCAAGCAACAAAAGAATTTCTGCTGGATGGCAGAGTGCCAATAGGCATTCAAAAAACTCAAGAGCTACCTTGGTTCATCCCCATTGTTAGCAAAACCCAAACCTAGAGAAGAATTATTTCTATACCTGACGATCTCTCCTGCAATCCTGGTAGCGGTCCTGGTCAAGGATGAGGCAGAAGTGCAATGACCAATTTACTACATGAGTCGAGTCTTGAGAGTTGCGGGGATCAGATACACTAAATTGAAAAAAATAACTTACGCTCTTCTGATTACAGCCAGGAGACTTCGGCCCTACTTTTAGGGGCATACCATAACACTCTTCACGGATCAACCAATCAAGATAGTTCTTCATCGAATAGATGCCTCTGAAAGAATAGCGAAGTAGGCTATTGAGCTAACATAATTCAACATCAACTATCAATCTCGATCATCAATCAAAGCTCATATACCGATCGATTTTATAGTTGAATGCATGATCCCAGATGATGTCGAACCTGAGCAGAATGAGACTAGCATTTCGTGGTTGCAACCGAGCTCCCATGAAGAAAGAGCGAACCTTCCAAAAGATTTCTGGGCCTTGTATGTGGATGGCTCTTCCAATGCTTTCGGTGCAAGTGCTAGACTCATCCTGATCAATTCCGAAGGGGTCATCACCGAGTATGCACTATACTTTGAGTTTTCTACAACAAATAATGGGACAGAATAGCAGGACTGAAGATAACAAAAGAACTAGAGGCAGATCGGCTCCAGGCTTATAATGACTTATAGTTGATGGTGGGACAAGTCAATGGCAGTTATGAAGCTCGGAAGGAAAGTATGATAAAGTATCTTAAGAAAGTAAAGAGCCTAACCTCAGCCTTCAACTACTTCAGCATTCAGCAAATTTCAAGGGCAGAGAACACCAGAGTCAACCTCCTATCCAAGCGGAACATACTTTCCCCTAACGAACTTCCCAAAGAAGTATACTTTGAAGTGTTGAAATGCCCGCATACGGAAGAGCTACAGTCTACAATGCAGATCGACCATGAGCCCTGCTAAATCGACCCATTGATCACTTATCTCAAAGATGGGACACTCCCCAATGATCCGAAAGAAGCTTGGAAGCTGAAAAATCAAGCCTCTTGGTATATTCTATATGAAGGTAAGCTGTACAAGAGGTCATACTTCTTATAATTTTTGAAATATTTTCAACCTTCTGAAGCTGACTTTGCACTGTAGAAAGTGCATGGAGGAATCTATGGGAGCCATCTGGGTGCTAGGTCCCTATCTCACAAGCTGCTTCCATAAGGGTATTATTGGCCAACTATGCATTATGATAGTGTCAAATATGTTAAAAGGTGTGACCGCTGTCAGAGGAATACAAATATACAACCAACCTCCGAGCTTACATCCTTGAGTGCCCCTTGGCAATTTGTGCAATGGGGGATGGATATACTTGGCCCCTTTTTGATGGCATCTGGACAACGAAAGTTTCTCTTAGTTGCGATCGACTACTTCATCAAATGGATCGAGGCCAAACTCCTAGCAAAAATTACCAAAGCCAAAATACAAGACTTTGTCTGGAAGTTGATTGTTTGTAGGTTTGGCCTACCTTGAACCCTTGTAATAGATAATGGACGATAGTTTACCAGGATGAAGTTTGCTGAGTTCTACGAGGATTTAAACATCTTCCATAATTTCACATCGGTGGCCCATCCGCAAGCAAATGGTGAAGCAGAGGTGACCAACAGGATCTTATTGCAGGGTATTAAGACAAAGCTTGACAGAGCAAGGAGGACTTGGATGGATGAACTCTACCATATACTCTGGGCATATTAAACTATCCAAAGACTGCCAACTGGAGAAACACCATTTGCCTTAGCTTTCGGAATGGAGGCGGTTATCCCAATCGAGCTCAAACTCCCATCAACATAGATCATGGCCTTCAATGAGCAATGCAATTCGTAAGACCTCAAAGCTAACCTCGACCTACTAAAGAAAAAAATGAGAGGAGGCCTAAGTTCGGATGGCTACTTATAGGCGAAGGGTGGTCCAATACTACAACTCTAGAGTCAAAGATAAAGTATTCAAAGTGGAAAACTTAGTGTTTCGATGAGCAGCCATATCTCAGCCTTAAAATTAGGAGAAGCTCGCTCCAAATTGGGAAGGACCCTACGAGGTCAAGAAAGTTGTCTGACTTGGGACATATTACCTGAAGGAGCTCGGAGGAGCCGATCTACCCCGATCGTGAAACTCAAAAAACCTACGGATGTATTATCAATGACTTGATCGCAATAAAATCCCTCTACTTTAATACCCCGATCCTTGTTACAAATCTATAATAGTGGAAAATGACTTCCTGAACTTAACCATGCAACGAAGACAGCCACGTTAGGAATAGAAGGAGAAGCTCATCCTAACATGAGCAAAGTCGAAGACCTTGCTAATCTAAGATGAGATGAGGGAAGAGGCCCTTCCAGCAGCCCTAATGTGCCCCTACAACCATATTAGGAATAGAAGAAGAATCTCATCCTAATGTGAGCAAAGTCGAAGGCCTCGTTAATCTAAGATGAGATGAGGAGAGAGGCCCTTCCAGCGATCTTAATGTGCCCCTATAGCTATGTTAAGAACAGAAGGAGAATCTTGTCCTAATGTGAGCAAAGCCGAAGGCCTCGTTAATCTAAGATGAGATGAGGGAAGAGGTCCTTTCAATGGTCCTAATGTGCCCCTACAACTACGTTAGGAACAGAAGGAGAACCTCATCCTAATGTGAGCAAAGTCGAAGGCCTTATTAATCTAAGAAGAGATGAAGGGAGAGGCCTTTCTAGCGGTCCTAATGTGTTCCTACAATCATGTTAGGAATAGAAGAAGAACCTTGTTCTAATATGAGCAAAGTCGAAGGCCTCGTTAAACTAAGATGAGATGATGGGAGAGACCCCGTCAACAGTCCTAACGTATCCCTACGATTGTGCAAGGAGCAAAAGAGAACCTCATCCTAACATGAGAAAGGCTAAGGCCTCATTAATCTAAAATGAAGAAAAGAAAAAAGCCATACCGGCAATCCTTATATGTATCCCCCCTACGGCTACGTGAAATACGAAAAGGAAAATCCTGCCCTAGTTCGTGGAAGAGATCTCGGCTTGGCATCCACAACAAGCATCTCACTAGAAAATAAAATAAAAAAAAATGAGATGAAGAAAACGAAGCTATTAACTAGCATCAAATTCATGTAAGATAATAATAAAAAAGATACCATTTTATTACAAATATTAAGTTCATTACAAGTAAAATAAAGATCAGCAAAATCGATTACATGAGAATATAAGTCCATTACAAGTAAGATAAAGATCGACAAGATCGATTACATGAAAAGAAAGGAAAAAAAAAAGATCGAAGTCCTAAGATGGATCGAACTTCTCAGATTTTGGGCTGTCGGCCCCAACCATCACCAGGACTTGCTTTAGTCTGAGGATCTCCCCCTCAAGCTCTTTCTTTTTACATAAGCCATATATATATACACATTCTGTTGATGTATTCGAACTTGTCTTTAAGCTTTCACCACTACTTCCTTAGGACTTCAGACTTAGCCTCCACATCTTTAACAGCCTGATGCTCATAAATCAGTGGAAGCTTCAGCCGTTGAACCTTAGCCTTCTCCATCCCGACCACTTCTGAGAGCTTGTTGATAGTCCTCTTCAAGAAGGCAATCTCCTCTGACTCACCAGTTGAACCGGCCTGCCGACAATTGTATAATCGCCTCTGAAAGTAAGATGCTTCATCTCTGGCAGCCTGAAGCTCACATTCAAGCTTGGACATCTTCTTTACCCAGATTATTTTGTAACTATTATGCCTGTTCTTGGTGTTTTGTAACTGCCTCTGAAGCTTGGAGAATTTCTTGGACCAATCTCAATCATACCGAGCCTTATCGATAGACCATGGCGAGCTTCCTTTCAGTAATTGAATTTTCTCTTTTGTTACCTTAAGATTGGCTTTGAGAGAGCTAATCTTCGCCATTAGTGCCCAAGATTTATCGCTGACATTTTTTTTTAGCTCGACAATCTCCTCTCAAAGTTGCCCGTTCGGATGCCGAAGCTTGCAGAGTCCTTCATGTGTAAACTTTCGAAGGTGAGTGACCTCTTTGGTCACCTCTAAAGCATTCCTCCAAGAAGCTTGAAGGTCGTCCTCCATCTTTTTCAACTTCTTCTTCAGATGGTGGACTTTTTTTTTTAAGATTTTTATTAAAGATTTCAGTGAAACTCCCTGGGGTAAGGGGTTGGCGTCGACTGGAGATGGCGGGTTATGGCTCTGATTATTGGAGGGATTCTGGATAACACATGGCACAATATCAATATAAAGAAAGGTATAGACAAAAGTAAATTCGCTTTCATTTAACTAAAAAGTTTCAAGTACAAAGCAAAGCAAAAGAAAAAAACAAAAAAGTATAACTATTTGAGGTTCTTAATCTCGGGAGGCACAGCGATAGAAGAGGTTGGAGTGCTTTTGGCTGTCTCGGGTTCCTAAGTAGGCTCGCATGCCTTCGTGGTAGGTTCGAACGGACTGGGGGCAGGCTCGATGAAGGATGGGTCAATTGCAACACTAGACGGCCCCGCTTCTTCGTCGGACTCCTCTTCCAGAAAGCTGAGATCAAGCTCAGAAAACTTTCGGACCATCCTGCCTTCACAGAGCTCGAAGCTCTTTATGAACACCTACTAACTGAATGCGATATTTAAGTCTTTCATTTTGGAGGAGGCCTTGAACTCCTCCATGGCTCGGGCTGTCGTCTTTGAAACAGACTTCAACACTCTAACTTCCAGCTTAGCAACCTTGATTTCAGCCTCCATTTTCTCCTCCTATAGGGCCAGTGCAGCCTTGAGTCCGGCCAAGACGAGCTCCTCCTTCCGAAGCGCTCCCGAAGATTCTCGTTTTCCGCCGCCTTCTCTTGCACGAGCTGCTCAGCCTCGACGATCTTACCCTAAAGGCAATCAATCTAGGCTTGAAGGTCCCCCTGGACCTTCAGCGCTTCCACCTCTTGACGATTTATCCTCTTAAGGTGGGCAAGTATATAGTGGCTCGACTACCATGGATGAGTCATAGTAAGATAAAGAAAAGAAGAAAGAAAAAATGAAAAAAAATGTGGCAAGATGATTACCTTAAGAAAAGATCCGAGAAACTCTCAGACGAACTGCATTCGGTCGAGATCGGCTAAGCGGTCCACCTCTTCGGGTAGGGTAAACTTGTCAGTCAGATCTCAGATGATGTCTGGATTATCGAAGGGGTCCACCCCCAGATCGTCGTCGTCGCTGTTGCTTGACCTACCCAAACGAGCCTTATGGGTCGTCGACCTTCGTCCTTTTCGAACTCCCACCTAGGGCCGCCCTCTTTCTTTTTTTGGACATAAAGGCCCTTGGTGAGTCTTTTCACAGCATCAGTATCCATTTCTACAATAAAGAAAAAACTATAGTCAGCCAAGGTACATATGAAACTTTATGAGAGATCATATATATATTTATACACATGCATATAAATGCATTTAATATCGGCATGGTTAAGAGGACTCAGGCCAAGGTTGAATAAAGTCTGCTCCTTCAAAAGGATGGAAAGGTTGAATAAAGTCTGCTCCTTCAAAAGTCTGACTCCCTAAGGAAGCCCCAGGGAGGAAGGGCAAGTATTAAGGTCGGGCATCGAACGAATAAAACTTCTCCTTCCAGTTATGAATGGAAGGAGCACCTTTCAGTAATTCCTTCTTATCGAACTGGGGGAGAAGTACCATCAGTTCTTTGCAGAAGGATGACATTTGAAGGTGTAAAAGTTCTAAAAGAGTGAGACAGTTGGCCAAACTTCCATCAGATGATAAAGAGAAAGAAAATCAATTACAAACCAAAAGGAGTTTAGTATGATAGAAGCAAAAGAAATATTCAAAAAATGAAAAACGTGACCACAAAAGATGAAAGTGGAAGTTGAAGCCTAGCATGTAAGGCTTCTAGATATAGACAAAATCGATCCACTGGAGGCAAACTAGCGCAGTCGCTTGACCTGAAAAGTTCAAGGTCATACTCTGATGGGATGCCATACTGTATCTTAATCAGGAAGAGGTCGTTCGGAGTAAAGATAGAAGAAATGGTATCCGGGATGAAAGATTGATGGGACATGCTCCTAGAATTAACCTCGGCTAGAGGAGTGGGGTCTTGGAAGGTCGGCCCAGATGAGCTCCACGAACCGACAGATTGGAAGGTTTCGAAAGACATATGGATCAAAATAAATCTCAGAAAAGTCTCCAAACATCAAGAAAAATGAAATACAGAGACTTCCTAGAGAAAATTGAAAGAGCAAGAAATTAAAGAAGCATGAGTGCTCAAAGACAAGGATTGAAAAGCTGACCTAAGTCGACTGAGAAAGACGAGAAGATGGTGAGCATGACGAAAATCAAGCAGAAGAGTGCTTGGGAGTAAAGAGGATGCGAGAAGGAACTGAGACTCTTCGGCAGAAAGAAGGCGAGGACTTAGGAAGGAAGGAAGAAGACTCAGGCATAATGGATTCCGGAGGAGGAAGAAGGGCTTTAATAGCCAAGGAAAGCCCGAAATAGTTATGATTGCAGATCTTATTCGATCGATCTATGTGCACCGCGTGTCCTACTCATCATGGTAGAAAAGTGGCGATGAGCAGATCCTTAATTGCACCGTATCTTAGGCAGAGTTTCGATGAAAAGCTCAAAAAGTATCTTTTTGGATCATCTCGTATTTATGAAGTTTTGCCGCCAGTGCGGTAGACGTCAAGGCATCCTGTCCTGGCAGGCGTGGGAGGCTAAAAAGAACTTTGACAGTCGCATCTATACTTTCTTCGAATTTCGAACTCGAGAGTAGGAGAACTATTGTTGAGGATAAACCTGCTCCCATCAAAGTTCGGCTAAATGTCTAGTCTCAGAGTGATCTCGATCATCCTCCTATCATTGGATCACCTTCGGATGAACTTGAATAGTGAGAGCGGTCCCCTGGGCAGTCTAGCCTAGCCAGCTTGGGGGCCAGTCGAACTTCTTTCGAACTTCTTCACCAGTCAAACTCCTCTCGGACTTATCCATCAGTTAAACTTCTTTCAAACTTCTCCTACAGTTGAACTCTCTCGGATTTCTCCTTCGATCGGACCTCTCCGACAGTCGAACTCCTTCCGAACTTCTTCTTTCAGTTGCCTAAAGGGCTCCATTCGATCGAGCTTCTCTTAGATACTCCTAGTAGGATTTCGTCCGAACCTCTTCCAACAGCTCGAAAGGACCTCGATGCATGCCCTCGATATGGCAAGCAACAACCTACGCACAGTCAATCTTGATAACCTTTAAGCTTCTCTGGAATAATAATAACTAGGAACTCTTCATCACCTACAGCTATCCTATCCAAACTTCAGCTGTCAGGTTCCAACAAGCTGGTACGTCGTGATAACAAATACTATCCTCCATAACGAACTTCACGTAACCCTAAATGACCCGCTACTAGGCAGTTGCGGCTATCACTATCAGTTTATTACAGACTCCATCTATTTAAGAGACCCTCCAGATATGCTTTCTTCTCTAAGCTCTCATTCTCCTTCTCAAAACTCTACCTAAATTTTTTTGAGTACTCCATTTCTATTGACCGAAAGAGCTGACTTGACCGTTGAAGGATCTTGCCGGAGCGACCACCCTCGACTTCGAACGAGACTTATTTTGCAGGTCACTAGCGATGATCTCGTCGTCCTCTCTGACTTCAGCACCAATTTCGGCATCAACTAGATTTTACACCAACAACTAATATATTATAATAATATAATAATATAATAATATATGATAATATCATAAGAATATATTATAATAATATAATATAATATAATATTTATATATTATAATGTATAATATATATTTATATTAAAAATATAATATTATATAATATAATATTATGTTATATTATAATAAAATATTATTATTATATAATATAATAATATAATAATATAATAATATAATAATATATGATAATATAATAAAATAAAATAATATTATTTTTTAATAATATATTATAATATATATTATAAATATAAATATATATTAGAATATAATATATTATATAATATATATATTTATAATATATATTTATATTTTATATATAGGGTATGATTTTTAATAAATTTAATTTGAAGATATTTTAAAAATTTGATGTTATATTACTAGTAATCTAATTATCATACCAAACATATCAATTTAGATTCTCAATAATTTTACTATAATATTATCTGCGTGTACCAAATATAATAATCAATATTACTGACAATCTATACAGATTGCAAGTAATCTAGATTATCAGATAATCCAGAATATTACTACCTGGTAATGTACCAAATGCAATCTAATATTTGTCTCGAAGGAGATATTTGGAATTGCAGAGTGGGCCTGATTCAGCTAAGAGAAATTATTGCATGCACTAGGTGCAAGTGAATCCGGGCAAATCTTGAAGCATATGCACCGTGGAGAGCAGGCAATCGAAAATTGGTGAAATACAAGGGGTAGCATGGCATGTTATCTACCGTGGATTTCAAGCAGTCCAATTGCACCTAATACATGCCATACAGAGGTTCGACCGGAGATGTATAGGAGGAGGAGAAATACTTTATGCACATTGCATATAGCAAAAATACATTGTCCTATCTAATTAAATTATATACCTATCAATTTATATTTAAAATTTATAATTTTTCTTTTTGATATAAAATTTTAAATAATAAAAATATATTTTTTAAAAAAATTATGATCTCCTGTAGTTATATTATGGCATTCTACTATAAAATTATGACAATTTTTTTTCTAAAAATTATAAAGAAAGAATGATATTTTTATCATTAAAAAATTATAAAATTTTTAAATAATAAAAATATCACAACCTTTCTTATGATATCTTGTGAAGAAAGCTATAATTTGAACTTAAGATGTCATGATATGATTCTAGAATGACATAATTTTTTTTAAATAAAATAAAATATTTTTGTCATTCAAAATTTTAAAAAAAAAATGTAAGCATAAATAGATATTAAAAAATGATGGCTAAATAGTCTAATTGGATAAGATGGTATATTTTTTGCACCAAATGCGGTGTATAAAAAAATTTCTCAGAAGCATAGATTGTGGACTTGCTGGGCCCTATTAATCTTAGCCTACTTAGATTTAGGGGTGGCAATCCACTCAATCAGCTACAAGTTAGATAAAAAATATAACTTAAATCTAATATATTTAGTAAAGGAGTCAGAAATTTAGATTCCAACCTCATCATTTTATTAAATAGATAAACTATCCCGGTCAACGATGGATTGAATCAAGATAAGCCTTGGATGGGTTAAGCATTGCCGCACCTATTTCAATAGGGTCGGAAAAAAAAAAAAAATCAGATATGACGTGTGGTTGATCATGACCCAATCTGTGTTGTTAGACATGGGTAACCCGAAGTAGCCGAGGTTGATCCTCCCATGGGTAACCCGACTCGGGTCCCCCTTCTGGAACCAGTTGTGGTGTTTGTTGTGAAGTTGCTGCTAACAGACTTGTACGGTCTGATATCCAATACGATGTTTGGTTGGTCTTCTGTCAATCATGTACTTTGTGGTGGCTTAAGGAGTCCCGCCGTATGCGGTACAGTACCTTCCGCATGCAACCAATGGGTGGGTGGCATATCTAGTTCCCACTACTAAATGGAGGAAACATTAAAATAAAATATTTTGATAAGCAAAAAACATTTACGCCTAATATAAAGCACTAGGACAAATCCTATGTACTCTTTATCCGTATAGATATTTTAAACTAGTAAGCGATGTGCTTAAATTGAGCACATGCAAATTTAGGTGACCAAGTATGTAGCTTGTCTTTGTAAATAATCATGCTGTACACATGTAAAGATGATACACATGAGAGAGGAGGGGGAAAGTAAAAAAAAAAAAAAAAAAAAAGTTAAGAAGAAAAATGTGAAAGAAAAAAAGAAAAATTTATTTCTCATACGATCAAAAAGAAAAAGTGAAAACAAGAAACAAAAAATTATTTTTCATGCGGTCAGATTCAACTTAACTAAAATTTCAGAGATGTCAAAAGAAATGGCTACAAAGAGGTTGTGTAGAAACATTATGGAATTAAAATTAGTTTACTTAAAGTGGAGAATATAAATGATGAAGGTGCTATGGTATCCAAAGATATCAAAGTTTCTTTTACTAAGCACCTTAGCTTCTAGGAAGGTTATGCCCTAAATTGGTGTATACTGAATGAATTGAATGCCAAATAGGATAGCTTATCATCCAAAGGTTATGCCCTGATTTAAGTTTTATTAAAAAGTAATAAAGATTTATTTTTTGCATATTAAAAATATTTTTTCCATATTTTTTATAACAAAAGGTTCGTCCTCGGACAAGTCGAGTGGAGGTCAACAACGAGGCCAACGGACGCTCCTCGTCCTCGAACGAGTTAAACAAAGACTAGTGGTGAGATCAATGGATGGTGAGATCAATGGATGCTCCTCATCCTCGAACGAATCGAGCAAAGGCTGGTGACGAGGCTAATCGATGCTCCTCGTGCTCGAAGGAGTTGCATGGAGGCCAGCGACGAAGCTAATGGATGCTTCTCATCCTTGGACAAGTCGAGCAAAAGTTGGATATCAGGATCAAATGGGTTCACCATCCTTGAACTAGCACATATGATCCTTGGATGGACTCCGTGAAGGTCCGAGGATGAGGACAACCAACCTGCCAAGATCTGATTCCCATGGCTAGGTCACATGAGTAGCAAGGAAAAACAAAACAATGATAATGATAAGCAATGAGGACAAAGTTGAAAAATTATGATTTGCATTAAAAACGAAATATTTACAATGGAAAGGTCGGTCTATTACAAAGTCAATTCGACCGAAGCTGAAGAACACAAAAGTGGTCCAACCACAAAATTTGCTTGGCCATTGCCAAGCTTAAGTACAAAAATAAAAAGAAAGGATATAAGTTCTAGGTGTCAGTGGGGGCATCCAGCTTCTCTGAGGTGTTGGGCTCTGATAGCATAATCACAGGCAAAGGCTGAGGGTAGCTACGTCCTCCATTGGCATGTCCTTAGCATGCCCGACTTGGCTCCTTCCTCGACTCTTGCACCATCTTCGTCGGCTTCCAACGAACTAAGATCGCTGTTGGGGAAAAGGCCTTGGACCTTAGCTCTGCAGCTTATGAAGCCCTCAAGGTAAGAGTGGCGACAAACTCTAGAGTGATCACCATGAGCTTCTCAGACAAGCAGAAAGCCTCAACTGCTATGACCCTCTTGGCCTCCACCTTCTTTTCCCATTGAGACGTTGTTGTGCCAAGACCTTCCATTAGGTGGAACTCAGCCTAGCTCCGAGCATCAACAACCTTGGCCTCCAGCAATTTTATTTTTGCCTTCAAGAATTGGATTTCCTCATCAACTACCATCTTCAATGCCAAGACCTCATCCACCTTCTTCTTGGCCAGCTCGGGCCTCAGATTGAGAGACCCAAACCTCGACCTCCTCCAAGACTTATCGAGCTTCCTTCAAAATGCCTATGAAGTGATTCACATGCTGGACCAGCTAAGGAAAAGATAAAGTCAAAAATAAAAAATAAAAAAGGAAAAAAAAAAGAAGAAAAAGAAAAAGTCCTTCAAACTCACCTAAAGAGGAGAATCATAGGAGCCTTTAATATGGTACCAAGGACCTTCTACATTGACCGCCTTGACATCAGCTAGAGGGATAGTGGCCCATAGGAGTTCATGGGTGACTTGATTGTTCACAATGCCCAACCTGTTATCTTGGATCTCTTGCCTGGAAAGAGCAATGGGCTTTTAATAAGCCAAGGTGGGAGGGTCAAATTGTTGGGGATAGATGCACATGGATATCCGAGGTGTGGTTGAACCTCGAAGAGATGAGGACCTAGAAGAGGGCAAAATTGGTTCCCCCGGAGCAACCAATTTGAGTGGAGGGACAACCTGGACTTCGAAAGAAGCTTCCCTCCTTAGGGTCGAACCTTAGATCACTAGTGCCTGAGAAGACCCGATGGTCGATTTAGTGAGGATAGCCTCAAGTCGGCTCCATTTGAGGGTAGGAGTGTAATGTAGACGTCACAGCCAATAGATATACGAAATTAAGGATTCGGATCTAAAAGGATGCGAATTCAACCTAATTGCATCGATTATATAGGGTTTTGATACTGCCGAGCTAGAACAGCTATAACTTTATCATTTGATGTCAGAATTCTTATTATGATCCCATTCTAGAAACCTCTCTTCGAGCCCTACTGGCTTGACCTCTTCATGATCACTAAAAATTTTGGAGCCTAATTTTATTACCTAACAAGTCAACGACAGTGCACAAGTTTACTAGGATTCCTAGTCCGAGTAGGAATCTAGTTTTTAATTTAATTTTGTTTTGTTCTTTTTGATTTCATTTAGGATTTCTTTTGTAGAATTTCTTTTGCTTTTGAATTAAGTCTTTTACACTATAAATAAGGCCTTTAGCTTTCATTGTAATTAGCCAACTTCTAAGTTATTGAATTTAATTTCGAGAGAAGAGCTTTTCTTCCTCTTTCTTTCATTTCTTTTATTTCGTGCATCTTTCATTATTCTTCCCCAACGATCATCACATTATAGGCTGCATCAAAGTGTTGCTTGAAGATTTCATTCTTTTGGCTGTAGCAAAGGGCCTCAAGCTTCTCAGGCTTCATGTCTAGAAAATAGAAATAGTCAATCAAAAGAAATCAAAGTAAAAACATAGCAAAAGATAACTTACCCCAAGAATTAGTCGGGCTCAATCCAACATTACACAATGTCTCCTTGGAAAGAAGTTTATGAAGAGAAAGAGTAGCATGGTTGAAAACAATCTTCAAGGCCTCCTCCTCTACATTTGAGAGCATTGAAGCCTTACTTGATGACCTGCATGACACCATGAAGTGTCAAAGGCCCATGGTTGCTCGATCGAAATAAAAAAAAAAATGCTTCTTTCAATTATGGATCGAGGAAAGAGCACTATAGAAGTGGTGTCGCCCCATCGAGGAGAAGCATACCACCATCTAACCTTTTTGGGATGTTCCTTAAATAAGAAATATGCCTGGAATAGGTGGATGGTTGGTTTAGCCCCGAGGAGGAACCAATGAGTAATGAAGGCTATTATTAAGTGCCATGAGCTCGGGGCCATACTACATAGGGCTATTTGAATGTCCTAAGAAGCTTTACAATGAAGAAATGGAGGGGCAATCTGAGGCCGGCCTTCAAGATGACTCTTTGTAGAGTCTGACTTGACCTCGAGAAGGTATGGCTATCTGGTCCTTAGGATCGGCAAGCTTCAACTTACATTTTGAAGGGATTTGGTATTGATGATGCATGACCTCCAGATCATTGTGGGTGAGCATAGAGGCCACTCGAAAGGACCAAAATTTGAAACCTCCTTAATCTCGAAATCTCCCAAGGAAGACCCAACATCAAATTGAGGATCAGCTGGATCACGATTGGAGGACTAGGTACCAGGGGACGAGCTCAATATACTCATCCTTTTCAAAGTTCAAAAAGGGGACGGAAGAAAGAAAAACTAACCTAAGATAAGGATGATCGAACAAACCCAAAGACTAGACTTCGGAGGTTGGAGTTCAGAGCTCGGATATAGTCGAGGTTATCTACAGCTATCGATGATGATCATTGAAGGTTACTAGAAATCACTTAAGGGCTGTTGGAAAGCAAGTAGTTCGTATGTTGAATTTTATCGATCACACTAACCATAATGGAAGTAGATTTAAAAATAATTTTAAATCTAATCTAAGCATGTTGATATTAAATCATAACTATCTTGGATCATCTAACAAGCATAAATAATTAATTACATAGATCTGAAATTATAAACACTAAGAAAGAAGGTATACCTGATGCTTTTCCCTCCTTTCTTAAACTGGATGAATCGGATCTCTGGGGCTCCTGTCATAGTCATGCACGTGCCCAGCCTTTACTGCTATCCATGCAAAGATCTTCCTGATCAAAACTTTGAAGACCATCGAGGTGCTGGCTCCCTGATAGACTTCATTCCATAGCTTGGATCTAGATCTATTTCTCGAAATAGATTGCTAGTAGCTTTCAGGGATTGAACCAAAATCAAAAGGAATCAAGAAGCCTTTCTTGATTCTCTTTCTCCTCTCTCTTAAAGACCTCTTTCTCTCAAATCTAATCTAGAAGAAGGAGATATGGGTGTGGAAGGGAGGATATGTGGTGGTATGATGGAAGGAATTAGGGTGGTGCGGCAACTAGGAATAAGAAACTCCAATCAGATGTGCCGCACGCCCCATGCTCCTTTTATATTTGTTTTGTCACCCATAAGAGGCTGTTCCATGCCAAAAAATAAACTCTAATCAGATTAGGATTATTTTAAATTAGTTAGACCTTATCCCTATCAAAATAGAAGTCTTAACTAATCAAGGAAGTGGGAGCAACCACCCTTATCTTCTCATGCGCACTACCAAAGAAGTCAGCATGAAAAAACACCACCGTATCTTAATTTTGGTCAGCCAAGAGGAGAGAGAAGTCTAGTAAACCTGGGCTCTAGTGGTCAGGGTCAATTGGATTCAAATCGAGCTCAAATCCAGTCCAAATGGAGCCCTTATTGAATCAAATTCGAAAGGTTGTCAAGCCTAATCCAATCAGAGTTGAAATCCAAAGCTGATTTGGATCACTGAACCCAATTAACATTAAATTAAATTAAATTAAATTTATATTAATTAAGACTTAATTCATAATTTAATTAGCCTTTACAAATTGCAACACTTGCAATGAAGTGCCGCGCTAATAATTAGTAGCTACCATATCTATAACATTTATAAATTAGTTGTTTTCAAAATTCGAACTATCAATTTGATTGATCATTCGAACATGATCCAAACCGTTGATCGGGTCGAACTTCTTTTGTATGTAACCCCTTAGGTTCTATTCTATCGATAGTGAGACATACCATGATCTATATCATAGTATTATCGAAACTCATTTTGATGGATTAAAATAATTTTGGCTCAACCCTACAAAAATTGTTGATATAAAAACAACCCTAATGAGTTCTCATAATCTATCAATGATGCCTAGCAGCATGTAGTAGCAACCTAGTAGAATAGAAAAATATGAACTCTTAGGTGTAGTTATCATATAATTCAGTCCTTCTATTATGAGTCCCAACTTGACAGAGATTATGGAGAATTCATCAAACCCTATCATCAGTTATATACCAAATTGGCTCGACTTAGGTTCATTATAAATTTTGTGGAAACTCTTTTCTAGTATTTACACTTGCTTCGGTCGAAGAGTTCCTAAACTTAATCTTACTAATCATATAGGACTTTTTCTTTTCTATTAAGATTGATAAATTTCATGTAGATGTATCTTACTCTAAACAGCAAATCTAAACCTACTATAGCCAACATACACAGTAAGAACCCAAATGGCTAGGGACCAATAAAATATGTAGTCAAACTAAGTAGCTTCACTATGAATAGCTAATGCATCATAGGTCAAATGATCATTATTATCCAGCTATACAATCCAAGAGGAGGAGTGAATTAGGTTATCACTATAAGAATACTAACTATTAGTGATAGCATTTAGCCATCGCTAATAGTCCCACTATTGTCACTAATAACATTGCCATTGCTAATAGTCCCACTATTGTCACTAATAACATTGCCATTGCTAATATTGTCGCAAAATCTAATCTGAAAAATTTTTGTTGCTAATTGCTATTATTAGCAACACTAAATTTTGAGGTCGCTAATAATTATTAGCGATGAATTTTGCGATAAAAAAAATTTCATCTCTAATAATTTTTTAATGCTTAAACTATTTTTCTTAAAAAACAGTAGCGATGGCAATGTCATGGCTAATGCCATCGATAATAATTATTAGCGACTAAAAATATCATTGCTAATGTGGTCACTAAATTTTTATATTTTTAAATCAAATAAAAAAATTTATTTGAAGAATTATTAGCGATGGGCCTTTATCTCTAAAGCTGTCGCTAATAGTTATTAGAGATGGCTCATTCCGTCTCTAATACCATTGCTAATAGTTAATTTATTTTTTTAAAAAAATGATAATAATAATTTTTAAAATCTATCTTAATTTCATAAAATTTATTATAATTAAAATTAAAAAATAATCTAATAATCAAAAATAAAAAGCTAACTATATTTTATTAAAAATATAAATTATATAATTTAAAATTTGATGAAAATAATTATCTCTAATAATTTTTTAATGCTTAAATAATTTTTCTTAAAAAAATAATAGCGACGATAATGTCATAGCTAATGCCATCGATAATAATTATTAGCGACTAAAAATATCATCGCTAACATGGTTGCTAAATTTTTATATTTTTAAATTAAATAAAAAAATTATTTGAAGAATTATTAGCAATGGGGACTTCGTCTATAAGGTATCGCTAATAGTTATTAGAGATGGCTCATTCCATCTATAATACCATCACTAATAATTATTTTTTTTAAAAAATTGATAATAATAATTTTTAAAATCTATCTTAATTTTATAAAATCTATTATAATTAAAATTTAAAAATAATCTAATAATCAAAAATAAAAAACTAATTAAATTTTATTAAAAATATAAATTATATAATTTTTTTTATAATTAATATCAAAAAAATATAATACATCAAAAAAATATGATACATCCATAAAAAATTAGGTCTAATCCTCATCATCGCTTGCCTCCTCCTCCTACCGCTCCACTCCAGCAGCTGGTGGATGAGAGCCGGATGTCCTAGTATCCTGTAATAAAAAAAATTAAATATTATTAGTAAGTTTTGATATGGAGGTATATCTTTTGATTCTCAAATAAATTATTTCTACATATTTCATTCGATGATACGGGACTATAGACACCTTCGATCCATCGATTGAATAGTTAGATTGATTTTTAGCCCCTAGATCTCCTTTCTAGCTCAAACCTAAATATACGAAGCTTCTAAAAATTAAAACTTAAAATAATTAAAATAATTTTATAATATAATTATCTGATGTGATGGCTGGGATAACGAGCCTAGCTGGTCGTGCAGCTATAGATCCCGGAGAAGCTCTATGATCGTGTCATGGATGGCATCTAGGAGGCTCTAAGATTGCTAGCTCAGATGTCTTTGCACAACCTTCTCTACATGCGCATCATTCTAGATCTAAGATGTTGAGGTCTGTAAGGATGCCGAAGGATATCAAGGTGGTGGAGGATCAAAGTTATGGTCGAATCCTATGATTCGACTCCTACTCACCCTTCGGTGGTGTTGAGCCATCCCTCAAGGTCAAGGGGGGCTAAGAAGATGGGTCATTGCCATATCTCTCAGCAACGTACGTCGCGTAATGCATCTACATAGTTAAAAAATATATTAGTTATAATATAAAAAAAGATCTTGTAATAACTTAATAAGTAAATAAAGTTTGAAATTCTTACTGCGATCCATCATGATGTAAATCTAAGTAGTCATCGATCCTCCTAAATTGGTGTATGGCCCACCACAACTACAACTGGTCTGGTGGATGACCCAGCTACTATGCCTATAATAAGTAAATAATAAAATTTAATTAATTAAAACATGCATATAAGAGTTTTACAACTCTAATGAAGAGCTTTAATATTGATTTCTTATCAATCTGTCTGCCATAACAGATTGATATTGATATTTACTATGCCTACAATAAGTAAATAATCTATCGACCGAGCCACCTATATATTTGATCGAATCTTGCTGGATGGTCTGGTTCTATTGGGCCCTATGTCATCTATCAAAGTACTCCTCACCGCTCCACTAGTCGCAGAGGGCCTGCCATATGTCTGCCTGCATCCAGTGATCCATGAAGGATCTTCAGTCTGATGGTAACTGAAAATTAGTGTGCTAGATGGTGGACTGCCTAAGGCTATAGAGGCCATCTTGGAGCCACTGTGTGGCCACCTCCTTGAAGATTTGAAGGCTAGCCTTCTCATTCTGGAGAGTCTCGAATCAATAGTAGTCCTGCAAGATAGAAGCAAGCATATATTTATATATAATTAAAATACCAACATATCAAAAATTTATAAATTAAACTAGTTTTGACTTACCAAAAATATATCCCAAGTTGCATCATGTGCTTCAGACGGCCAGCTGAAAAACTCATTCACTGATCCCGGCATCAAGCATCGGATGATGCCAGTAACCATACGAGATACTCCAGATTCTCTAAACGTGCTACAAAATTAATTTTGAACAATAAATATTAACTCTAGAATTGCTAAATTAGAAACATATTAATTGAAGTTGTAGTACTTACAAGCAGCTCTAAACGTGGATGAGCTGTCGATCCTTCGACCAAGTTAGAGATGCCGCGAGTTGGGCGGGTCCTCAACCACGACTCTATGTCTATGAGCCAGTCACTACTACATATGATAGTGGGGTCACTGGTGACCCCCTATCATCCGGTATGAGATGTGCAGATCCATGCGAGCTGGATGCATGATCGCTCTCTCCTCGAGAGCTCTATCTTTAATTGGAATAGCTCCAATCTCTAGAAGACATAATGTATAATATTTAAAAATAAAAATAAAAACTAAAGTAAGTAGATGACCTAAAAATTGATTCAAATAAAATATATATCCATCAAAATATAACAAGATGATCAAAATTTAACTCACGTGTAACAAAGATTGTTAGTTAGCATTTGCAATGTATCAGCAGAAAAATAATTCTCATCCAACAATACGTGATAATGTGTTGGTCTGCTAATTCTCTGATTTAAGTATTATTTGATTCTCATCTAGTAGTATATGATAATCTCAGTACATGAAAATGAGAAGAATGCTCAGATCTGCCATTGAAATGTAAGGCATTGCACATTTCTCTGCATCTTTAACCATGAGATGGTTGTAGGCGGTTGTCTGCAATATAACAAACCATCCAAGCTTACCCTGCATTGCAAGTTCTTTTGCACCAAAGTACAGTAAGATTGCTACAAGCGGTTGTCTATAATATAACTGACCATCCAAGCTTGACCATACAATAATAAGAACAGAATGTATCACCTCTATTTAGGTGCATCTTGCATAGGCAGTCATCATAGCCTCTATCTCCAAGCCCCTAGCCACCTCCTCGAGCTGCAAACCAAAAATATAAATTTTATTAAAAAAATAAAATAATAACTTAAAAATAAAATTTATTTGCTCGCATAGTCTAGTCATGTGACAAGTTCCAAGTCAAAACTACAAGCATTGGTACCTGCATAGAAAGACATGAGAGACAATATACACGGATGGAAAGCTCTACTTGTCCAATATATTTACTGATGTGCAAGAGATTAACGGTGACAAGCTCGAGCATATGATTAGTACATTTGGTGGATTTGATCTAGTTATTGGTGGAAGCCCATGTAATAACCTTTCAGATAGCAGCCACCATAGTTGTGATAGGCTATAGAGGTTGCTATAGTTATAGCCTTGCTTAGCCTTTAGGGGGTAGCAACCTTATAGAGGGTAAGCATGACTATAACTATAACAACTTTGTCCATCATGACTATAGTGGATGCTATCTAAAAGATTACTACATGGACATTCACCAATAATCAAATCAAATCTATCAAATGTGCAAATCATTTACTCGAGCCTATCATCGTTAAGCTCTTGCACATCAGCAAGGTCTTAGATAAATAGAGCCTCTAAAGTTTTTGCAATTGTCTGCCATAAATCGATCCTCATATAAGTACCAATACTTGTAATTTAGCATAAATCCATATCTCGGGCCCATATTTGCAATACAGTCCAAACCTTTCCTTGGTTTGAAAGCTCTGCATGTTGAGATAGAAGCACGCAAGGCACGTCTCAAGCCTATGTTTGTAATGTAGCCTGAACCTTCCCTCAGTTCGAGCGCACTGTATGCCGAGATCGATGCATGTAGAGCACATCTCATTCTCGTGTTTGCAGCTTGAACCTCCCTTGTTTTGAGCTTTCAGCATGCCGAGGCTGGAGCATGTAGGGTACATCTCAGGCTGGTGTTTGCAATGCTGCCCAAAACTTTCCTCGGTTCGAGCATGCCGAAGTGCATAGAGCATGTCTCGACCTCGTGTTTGCAGCTCGAACCTTCCTTGGTTCGAGTGCTCTGCATGCCGAGATTGAAGTATGCAGGGCACATCTCGGATCGGTGTTTGTAATGCTGCTCGAACCTTCTCTCAGTTAAGCATGCTACATGCCGAGACCGGTGCATGCAGGGCACGTCTTGGCCTCATGTTTGCAGTCGAATATTCTCTTAGTTCGAGTGCTCCCATTGTTGGAACCCAAATTCCATATAAATTAATACATATTTAAAATAATTTTTAATATCTAATTATTTTTAATTAATATAATTTAAAAAAAATAATTTTTATTGATAGTATTAGCTGTCATTAATACCATCGCTAATACTCACAATAGAAGAAGGCTACCGTACAGGACCGAGGCGAGGGTTGACATGCAGGAATTGAGGCATGAGGAGGCACAGACGAGCAGGGACTGAGGCTTAGGAATGCGGCCACGAATGAAAGCTTGCGCTCGAGGGCTTAGGAAGGTAGGAGGCGGCCGAGGATTTGAGGAGGTGGATCGGGTGCAGCCAGGGGGAGACGATCGAGGAAGGAGGGGTGGCAGGTGAATCGAAGGGCCAGGGGTTTGGGAAGGCAGGAGGTGGTCGGGGGTTTAGAGAAGGAGGCTGGAGGTGGCTGGGGGGAGAGAGGGGGTGGTGGGGGAACAAAACGATAGGGGAGAAGTGGGTGGCAGTGGAACCAAATGGCCAAGGATTCGGGGAGGCAGGAGGCGGCCAGGGTTCGGGGAAGGAGGTAGGAGGCAGCCATGGGAGAGAGGGATGATGGGGGAATAAAATAGTGGGAGAGATAAGGGTGGTAGGGGAATCGAATGGCTGGGGGTTTGGGAAGGTAGGAGGCAGTTGGAGGGTCGAGGAAAAAGATAGGAGGCAGCCAGGGGGAGAGAGGGCTGGATGAGGTGGCTCAGGGAGGTGGGCCGGGTGCAACCGAGGGGATCGAGGCAGTCGAGGGCTTGGGGAGGTGGGAGGCGGTCGGAGGCTCGGAAAGGCAAGTCGAGTGTAGCTGGGGGGAGGCCGCTGGCTAGGGGAGAGAGGGGGTTGCGGGGGAACAGAACTACAAGGGAGAGGAGGGTGGCGGGGGAACAAAACTGCAGGGGAGAGGAGGGTGGTAGAGAAACCAAACGACCGGGGTTCAGGAAAGCAGGAGGCGACCGGAGGATCTGGAAAGGAGGTAGGAGGTGGTCGAGGGGAGAGAGGATTGGATGAGGCAGCTCGGGGAGGCGAGCCGGGTGCAGCCGAGGGGATTGAGATGGCAGGGGGCTTAGAAAGGTGGGAGATGGCTGGAGGCTCGAGAAGGTGGGCTGGGTGCAGCCGAGGGGAGGTCGTCGACCAGGGGAGAGAAGGGGTGGCGGGAGGATCGAAGGATGGAGGAGAGGGTGGTGGTGGTGGGGGATAAAAATGATGGATGGCGAGGAAGAGGGATGGTGGAAAAACGAGGACACGGTGGATAGTGGAGCGGGGGAAAATGAGGGGTCGATGGACAGTGGCGTGGAAAAAAATGAGGCAAGAAGATTATTAGCAACGGCATATACTATTGCCAATAACCATTTACCATTGCTAATATATAAAAAAATATTTACGATGGTAGATTCCATCGATAATAGTCTTTCCATCGTAAATAATCATATAGCAAAAATAATATTTTTATATTATTAGTGATGGTACTCATGCCGTCACTAAAGTTGTTGCTAATAATTTTTTTTCATTAATTTTTTTGTCCTTCTAAGCCATTTTTTAGATGGTTAAAAATCAATATTTGATTTTATTAAATTTTTTGACTTAATTAATTTATAAATCAAGTCCTAATTGATTTAAATTAGATTTAATTTAATTAGGCTTGACTTAATTTGATGCTAATTAAATTTTAATATTTTGAGTAAAACTTGGATTCAAAGTCTAATTGAATTGGTTTGACATGATTTTGAATTAAATTTGAATCGAATTTGAATTGGATTCGAATCGAACCCAAATTGAAAATTATTTTCTTATAATTGATTTAAATCATATTAAATTTAATTAGACCTAACTTAATTTGAATATAATTGAATTTTATAATCTAATTAGGACTTAGATTCAAAGTCTAATTGAATTAGGTTAGACAAGATCACTACTACAAAATGAAGCTACAACAGCATATACTGTAGCAGTGGTTAAAAAGAATCACTGCCATAGATCCGACCTATAGCAGCGGTTAAAAATAATCGCTGTCATAGGTCTGATCTATGACCAACGGTTATATTAATCACTGTCATAGATCCGACCTATAACAGCGGTTTGGAATAATCGCTGTAATAGATTCAATCTATAGTAGCAGTTCAGCGTAACCACTGCTATATTTTTTTTCATACTTTTGCTCTAAATATTATATAATTTAAAAATTTAATATTCATCTTTGCTATTTATTATCTAAATAATTATCATTAGAGTGTCGTCATAAAAGGTTGCCTCGATCCGATGGCCCTAGCTTCATCGATCAAAAAAATTTGATTTCGATGATCATGAATGACGACGTGATGGTCTGATAGATGGAGATCTCCGATTAGTCCAAAAATCTACAACGATGATCTTCATGATATTTGTAGTATACTATCAATGTTTCACTTCAATCAGATATCGTTATCTTAGTCAATTAAGTATAGAATAATTTCGACCGTTAAATGATAAACGAGTGATCAAAGGACCAGATGACATCTGATTATGAGATAATTTTTTTCATAAATGATCTTGGCTACTAATTTAATAATTTTTATGATGGTGATCATAAAATTCAACTCGTGAGTCTAAGAACGATCCAAAACTATACGTCGCATGATAACCATTCTTAAACTCTATTGGTAGTTATGCTCGTGCTTTTGCAAGATTTGCTTAATGTGAATAGTTTATACAAAAATGATTTAAATTTTATGATCATCGTCATATAAAATCATTAAAATTATAATAAAAATTATTTAACTAAAAAATTATCTCATAATCGAACGTCGTTTAGCCCTTTGATTGCTTATTTCTAATTTAACGACCAAAATTATTTCGTACTAAAATGACCATGATAACAATATTTGATTGAAGTAAAACTTTGATAGTATGCTATAAATATCATCGAGATTATCATTGTAGATTTTTAGATCCATCGGAGGTCTCCATCTATCGAATCATCACATCATCGTTTGTGATCATCGAAATCAATTTTTTTGATCGATGAAGTTAGGACCATCAGATCGAGGCGACCTTTTATGATGACACTCTAATGGTAATTATTTAGATAATAAATGTGAAGATGGGCATTAAATTTTAAAATTATAAAATATTTAGAGCTAAAGTATGAAAAATTAATTTCTAACCTATGGCAGTGGTTATTGAAAATCGCTGCTATAGATCTATGGCAGTAATTAGAAAATCGCTACCGTAGAGCTATGGTAGCGGTTCAAAAATCGCTACTGTATGTTAAGTTAAAATCTTCAATTTAGATTCTCTCCTGTGCGCTCTCTCTCTCCCTCTCCCTCTTCCTCTCCCTGCTCTCTACCGTCGATAAGACCCCATCCCTCTCCTTCCCCTACCGATGTTGCCCCTCCTTACCCCCGACCGCCCTCGCTTCTTAGTGCCCCCTTCCCTGCTCACCCCCATCCCTAGCCGCCCCACCTCTCGACCCCTCCCCACCCTCCTCGATCGATCCCCAACCCCCGCCAGCCCCACCTCCTGGGCCGCCCTTTCCATCATCGCACATGCCCCCGACCCGACCTCCCCATCACCATGCCCATCCCCGACTATCCCGACACCCCCACCTCTCGCCCTCTCCACCCCTCCCTGGTAGAATCCCCAACCCCCCCACCCCCACCTCCTGGGCTGCCCTCCCTATCACCGCGCATGCCCTCCCCGACCTCCCCATCACCGCACCCACCCCCGGCCCCCCACCTCTCGGTCCCTCCCCACCCCTCCCTGGTCGATCTCCCAATCCCTGCCACCCCACCTCCCAGGCCGCCCCTCCCCATCACCACGCATGCCCCTCCGACCTCTCCATCAATGTGCCTGCCCCTGGCCACCCCTGCCTCTCGGCCCCTCCCCACCCCTTCCTAGTCGATCCCCAACACTGCCGCCACCCCCACCTCCTGGGCCACCCCTCCCATCACTGCGCATGCCCCCCCGGCCTCCCCATCACTACGCCTGCCCACGACCCCCGATCCTCGGTCGCCCCTACCTCTCGGCCCCTCCCCACTCCTCTCGGTCAATCCCCCAACCCCTACCACCCCCAGCTCTTGGGCGCCCCTTCCTATCATCGTGCATGGCCCCCCCCGGCCTCCCCGTCACCATGCCTGCCCTCGGCCCCCCATCCCTGGCTGCCCCCACCTCTCGGCCCCTCCCTGCCCCTCCTCGGTCAATCCCTCAACCTCCATCACCCCACCCATTAGGCCACCCTCCCCATCACCGTGCACCACCACCCCCTCCCCAACCTCCTCGTCATGGTGATCCCCGGGCTGCCTCTCCCTCTCTTCCCTCTTCTCTCTCTTTTTCTTTCTTCCCTCTCTATCTCACTATCTTGCTCTTATTTTGTAGGTTACCTCTAGTGCCGTCATTTTCTTCTAGCGCCATTGCGGCAACCTTCAGAGCTTTCTGTGCGATCCACTCTCCATAGCCATAGGTATAATTTTTTTTAATTTTATAATATTATTTATCAATCACTTATAATATTATAATAATTTTTAGAATTTTTATAATAAATATTATAAATATTTATTATAAATATTATAATTATCTACCAATCATGGGTCATGTCGGTGGATAAGAGAATTTCAGTGAGTTGATTCTGGACTGTGTTGGTGGGTTTTAGACAGGGCCGTGCCATGTTCATGGTCGTGGATAGCTCTTAGGTCGTGCTATATCCAGGGCCATGAACGTGCCAGCGCTTGGGCCATGCCATGCCAGCTATGTAGCCCTTGGATCGTGCCGGCCAATAAGAAAATCCACCCGTGGTTTTGGGCCATGCCGGCAGCCTTGAAGGTTGTCATTCAAAAAACCCCGTAAAAAAATTCCTTTAAGAAAACTCCTACCGATAGAGGGTTATGGACCATCGTGGCGGTAGCCTTGGGCCGTGCCATGTCAACGGCCATAAGTTGTGCTGGTCGTTAAGAGAACCCTTAGCCCCACCTATGGGTTCTGGGCCATGCCCATGGTTGTAGGCCGTGCCAGCTGCTAAGAGAACCCCCGACTGCTAATAGAAAGTAAAATTATTTATTGCTCATCTTTAATTATTTATAAATATAATTTATGTTGTAGAATTTATTACTCAATATTTTTTGGGTGTTTATATCTTATTGCTTTTGTTTATTGTATTACATAATGATAGACTCATCAATTGATTAGTGTACATAATCTCAGACATTCGTATATTTATATGTAATTATATGGATGAAAGAATCATATATAATAATCAATTGATTATCTAATTTGGATAGTTTAAAAATTATAAATAATTCTATAGATAATTGCAATAATCAAATGGTATGCTAAGAAATTCGAATGAAATTTTGGACAGTATTTTTTTTTTGTTCTCTCTACATGGAAGAACTAAGAAAAAATACTGCCAAAATTTTATTCGATCTTTGTTGCATATTGTTTGATTACTATAATAAACTTATAAAATTAATATAATTTTTGAATGGGATAGGACCTATCTTTACCTATCAGTTGATAATAGGATGCATTTACTGCATATCTAAAAATGATATTTAATGTGAGTTCCACACATGATATTTATTTCGATCCCTATTTATGATGCATTTCTTATGTATAATGCATATTTATTTATAATGCATTAGTATATAATGTAAGTTTCATATATGATTTAATTGCAGTATCATAAATTTTTATAATAGATAAGGAGTAGATGAAGTTTAGTAGGCTCTTGATAGAATATAAGGCTGGACTTTAAAAATTTTTTGATTTTGCTATAGAAAAATTTGGGGACCACAGACTTATCCAGCATCCTTGTAAAAAGTGTATGGATGGATCATGGCTATCTTGTTAAGATGTAAATTTGGTTTGACATCTTGTCATAGTTAGGGATGAAGACTGATGAGTGTGGTTTTACTCTCGTTAACATGCAATGCCATCTCCATACTTAAGAACCATATATACTTATCTTCCAAGCTAGTCAAGTCTTCTACATTAGTGATCCCTTGGAGTCTCAATGGAATGTTGTTATGAGGATGGTGCCTAGGCATATCTTTGATGATATCGAAGTTGATAATGATGTTGGACTATACATGCAAAGTGCTCTTCTAAGACAAAACTTATCTGGTACTATCGAGGTCCCAGATACATTTGTCAGGAGCAATGGTGATGTTCATATTGTAGATGCCACTAGGTGATAACTTCAATATTTTGGTATAAATATTAGAGTCTATTTATTGATGTTATATTAATATTATTATTCAATATATTATATTGATTAATGTTCATTAACGTTGTAGATCACGATAGTACCAAAATGCCATCTAGCTTTCACCCTCATCCCTCGATGGGTTATGCGAAGCTCGACATCTGAGAAGCAGTCGGAGCATACTCCATCTACGTCCGCATCAATTTCTTAGAGGCCATTGGCATCTATTCCATCGTCGGTATCTACTCCACCGCTGGCATCTACTCTACCAACATTTGAGCCTCCACCATCAACCACATCTCCGATACATGCTCTAACACTTGCATCTGAGTGTACATTTTCATTATGCTATTTATTTATTTATTTATATAGTATTTATATACTTATATATTTATATAATATATTTTTATTGTAGGTGCATCATCCAATAGGATATTTTATAGTCCCACGTGCATGCCATATGTGTGGAACCACCTACATCAGGTGATGGTGCAGTATGATGCGGAGGGAAGGCCAGTAGGAGAGACCACGCAAGAGATGCATTCTTTTTTTGGAGTGCTTATGAGGCGGTCCGACATAATTTCGGTATTGCCCATAGACTGATGATTAATGGATGCTAGTATCAGGAACCAGGTGTGGGAGGAGATATGGGTAAGTGTATCTTAATTATATTGATGCATTTGATATGTTTACACTTTGTTTGATTAGAATAATTTGGTTACTGACTTTTGATAACTTTATGCAGAGGAGGTATGACTTTCCAAATTACAAGAGGGCTCGAGATGCCCGACTGAAGAAGATTGAGGAGTTGAACCTAGGCTACAAGGTCAAGCTCCATAGAGGATGGCTCGAGCATCGACGAGATACTCTGGAGGAGCTTGTTCCTTGGATAAAGGATCAACCCCCGAGTCAGTGGGAGGGGATGGATAGACATTGGAGGAGCCAGAGGTTTGAGATAAAATTTCTAACTTTTAAATTTTTAATATACTTAAAATTATATTTAAATATTTTTTAAATACTTGTTATTTATTTGAATACTTGTTAGGCTTTCTTCCATCAGAATTGGGAGAATCGAGTAGTCCAAGAGTACATGCATACTCTAGATCATGAGTTTATGGTCAGTCATATGCATAGAGAGATAATAAATTCTAAATCTTACTAGATAAATTAAATTAATATTTTTTTTTATATTTTTAATAAACTGATCCATTGTTATAGTTGATGAGAGATGGAGTGATGCCCAGCCATAGCGAGATCTTTTGATCTAGCCATACGGACAAGAAGGGCAGGCCGATAAATATCGCGATGGGGAGGATTTTTATAAGTAATAAATATATTAGTATATATGATCGGTATTATAGTATTTCTTATAAAATTTTATTTAAATTTATAATTACAAGAGTAGTTAGATGCACTCGCGAACCAGGACCCGAACACCTCTAGCCCCCATGACCATCTATCTTAGGTCTTAGAGCCTGAGCACTCTGGAAGGATCCAATGCAGGCCCGGACATACGTTGATGAGCTACTGATTTAAAATGAGCGTCTCTTTATATGCTTTCGATGTCGTCAGTCGGGAGTAGCTTGAGGAGGTGTTGGTGCAGTAGCTAGACTACGGCACGGGCAGATCAGGCTACGGTATGGGCCGCTCATACTGAGGAGCGCACATCTCATCTGGAGGACATCCTGAGTGCCATGGTGACAAGACTCAACATGCATTTTAGAGCAGACTTCACAGGCCTTGGGGACATGTTGATCGATGTTCTAGCTCCAGCCCCTCCAGCTCCAGCTCCTCCAGCTCCGGCTCCTCCAGCCCGTGCTCCATCTTCCGATGACGATGATGATGTAGATTTAGGGGACTTCTGATGTATTTTTTTTAAAAAATATTATAATAAATTTTATTTAGTAATAAAATTTGAGCATTTCAAAAATATTCTTATATTATAATATTTTTTATATTTTTTATTATGTTATATATACCTTTGCATTTATCAAATAAAATATATAAAAATTAAAAATTTTATATTTTTTATTATTCAAAAGTTATGGTAGTGGTTGCAAAATTGCTACCGTAGGCATGCCAAGTGAGGCCGTAAGTTGGTTAATGGCAGTAGTTATGAAACCATTGCATTAGACCTATGATAGTGGTTCTGTAACTATTGTAATAGAACCTATGACAGCGGTTAGAAAACTACTGCCATAGCTCAATCTATAACAACAGTTTGAAAACCGCTACCATAGCTTAACCTATGGCTATGGCAGTGGTTTGAAAATCGCTGCTATAGACTATGTATGGCAGTGATTCTCATAACTGCTATAATAACCACTACCATAGACCTACGGCGACAACCACAGTGACAATGATTAGCTAACCATTATCATAGCCTATGACACTGATTTTTTAGGCTACGATAATGGTTTAACTGCTGTCGTAGCCCTGTTTTATAGTAGTTAATATTTCAAATTGAATTCAAATCGAGTTTCAATTATATTTGGATCGAACCCAAATTGAAAACTATTTTCTCCTACTTGATTATAATCAGATTAAATTTAATTAGACTTGACTTAATATGAAGATAATTAGATTTTACTATCTATGTAAGGCTTGGATTTTAAAGTCTAATTGAATTAGGATTGATAGATTTTCTAATTAGATTCGAATCGAGCTCGAATTAGATTTAAATTGAACCTAAGTTGAAAATCATTTTCTTCTAATTAATTTAAATCAACTTGAATTTAATTAATTTTGACTTAATTTAAGATAAATTGGCTTTATAATTTATGTAGGATTTGGATTTGAAGTCTAATTGAATTAAGTTTGATAGAATTTTGAATTAAATTCTAATTTGGTTCGAATTTGATTCGAATCAAATTCAAATTAAAAATTATTATTTTTAATTAATTTAAATTAAATTTAATTTAATTAGACTTGACTTAATTTAAAGATAATTAGGTTTTACTATCCAAGTAGGACTTGAATTAAAAGTCTAATTGAATTAGGATTGACAGAATTTTGAATTAGATTCAAATTGAACCCAAATTGAAAACTAATTTCTTCTAATTGATTTAAATTCTTTATAAATTTAATTAGACTTGACTTAATTTGAAGGTAATTAGATTTTACTATCCAAATAGGACTTGAATTAAAAGTCTAATTGAATTAGGATTGATAGCATTTCGAATTGGATTCGAATTGAACCTAAATTGAAAACAAATTTCTCCTAATTGATTTAAATCAAATTTAATTTAATTAATCTCAACTTAATTTAAAGTTAATTAAATTTTATAATCTAAATAGGATTTGAATTTAAAGCCTAATTTAATTAGGTTTAGCAGAATTTCAAATTGGATTCAAATCAGATTTAAATTGGGTTCGAATTGGATTGGATCATGGTTTGGATTATTAGCGACCAAAAACATCCTGCCGCTAATTCCATCACTAATTTCTATTTTATTAGTGATGGCTAGTCATCCATCCCTAATTCCATCACCAAAAAAAATTTAAAATAATCTTTTCTCCCTAAGTTATTTTTTAAAAAAATTATTAGCGATGGCAATTTCTTAGTCACTAATATTTAAAATTATCATCGATAATACCTATTTTATGTTATAAATTTATTTAAAAATTTTAAATAATTTTAGCAGTGGCTTGCGCCATTGCTAATAGTTAACTTAGCCATTGCTAATAGCATGTTATTAGCGACAGTAAATTCTTTATTGCTAATAATCAAAATATACTATTGCTAATATTTTTATTATTTTTAAATATATTTATTAATTTTTTAAACTTTTAGAGATGGCATTCGTTGTCGCTAATATTAGTATTGCCGTTGCTAATACTATTACCGATGATAAACTTTTTAGTTGGTGTTGTGGTTAGAAAAAAATATTTTTAGCGATAGAATATTTTATCATCGCTAATACCGTCGTTAATATTCATTTTTTTATAGTATATTAAAATTTTAAAGTGATAAGTGAACCATAAATAATGTGTTAAGAGATTGAAATGTAATGTGTAGTGACAATAGTGAACAATGTATTAAATAAAAAAATAATTAAGCAAAAGAATGAAATATGGATAGAAGAATGCAAAACAAGACACTACAAACAAAGATGATTTATAGTGGTTTGGTGCTAACTTTGTATCTACATTCACTTCCTAAGCTGCTATTTAAAAATTTCAATCCACTAATCATATACAATGATTACAACATCAAAATTTGACCTTATCCATCCTAAGCTATAACACTTATTTTTTGGATACAAGCCAATCCAATACATGCCAATTTAAAATTCGGATCAACCTTTCTAAGTTTTAGAACCTCCCAAAACTTAAAGCAAAATAGCAAAATAGAATATAAGGTCAATGATAATGTAAATTAGGTTTAGTGTCTTAATGAGCACAATAAAATTTTAAATATACTTTACACAGAATAAAAAAAGCTTTTGAAAATCCTCTCAGATGAAATAAAGACTTGAATGAGCATTGAAGAAGTGGTTGAGCTTGAAATCAATACTTCTTTTGCTTAGGAGTGAGATTTCTTTTAGGCTGAATATTCTATTAATTTTTTTTGATTTTTTTCTTCATTTGAATGCTTTTATATCTTCAATAAATGCTGAAGAGTGAATAGTAGCCATTTGTAACCATTGAAGAGTAATTATGAGGCATATAATACTTCAAAAATGGGCTAAAAAACTAGCAATTATAGACTTCTTTCATTACAAGGGTCAACCCATGAGTCGGCCCCTGGCATAGAGGTCAATCCATGGAGTCATCCCCTATAGTAAAATAGAAACAATCAGTTTCTATTTTTGGATGGCAAAATAGTACGGGTCCACCCATGGGTCGACCCCTGGTAAAAGGGTCATGGGTCGACCCCTGGTAAAAGGGTCAACCCCAGAGTCAACCCTTTTTGTGTGCCAAGCATGCTAGGCTGTCCTTTCCAAAAGGGGATGACCTAGGGTCATTTTTTTTGTCCAAGCCAAATTTTCTTCACTTTTTGACTTCTAAAACTTTCCAAATTAGCTCTAAATATTCCAAATTCTTCTCTAATGCTCTTGAGGCTTTCAAAAAATATTGTCTTGATCTCTAACTTGATAAAATTATAACTTTAGCCTTTTTCAATCATTTTATCAATCTAAAAATTTTTGTATATCTTGAAATACATATTTGAACTTCTTTCATGAATAAAAAAATCATTAGTACTCTCCTCAAATATTTTATAATTATTAAAATTAATTTTTAAGACAACAATCTTTTTATTTTTGATGATGATAAAATATTTAAGTATAAGTAAAATAAGATATGTATAGAACATTAGAGTAAAATAGTGCCATTAAGGATTTTGAATTTAAACCAAGACATTATATAAGTGTATCCAATTAAAGTAAAGTTTTAAGACATGAGCTTTATATATTAAGACATAATGTCAATGTGTATAGATAGATGATCATATTGCATCATTACTACAAAAGATAGAAAAATCATAGTATAAACCTCACTTTCTATAAAATGACTTAGTTCTTTTAGAAGAAAGGTTATGGGCTATAAAAAAAATTGCCAATCATCAAGCATATATTTTTAACATCATTAATTAATAATTATTGCTTGTACCAAATAATGTATTTACTCTCTCTTTCTGACATCATTAATTAAAAAACTACTCTTTTCTTATTTTGAATAAAATTTACTTTCTTTTTTAAATAAGAAGGAAGAACCTGCTTCTTAAAACATGATTCATAATATAATTGATACTACATGTGAAAAATATATTCCATATTCATGATAAAATAAGATGTCAATATTCAAAATATATAAGTGTCATACGAGTTATATATCAAGTAAATAATTCTAGCCAAAATACATAAAGATATGGTATGAAGTTTATATTACATATCAGAAGTACAAATAGTTAGTCATACAAAATAAGCATGATATACAATTAAAATTGGCCAACATATATCATGAAGTAATTGATTAAATATATGAATACACACTTCATGAATATTCTCATTTGATCTTTAGTTCATTGCAAATTTTTTATATACTCATTATACTATAATATCTCAATTCAAGTCAATGAGTTTTAAAGTTTCAAACACCAAATTAGTGAGTATTTTAAGCATTAATTCATTAAGCATATATTTAACATTCCTCTCTCTCTTTTTGACATCATCAAAAAGCTCATGGGAAGGATTAAGAAAAACCATCAAAATTAATAAGATGTAAGAGTGTATCAAATAAGAGATGCATCAAATTTAAAAAATAAAGTTAAATGAATCATCTCTCCTTTGAAAACTAGTCTTTTGATTTAAAACATGCTTAAAACATCGCTTCTCTTTCGAAAAGTTGTTTGAATTCAAATATCAAAGGCTCTCCCTCTTTTTGAATAAGTATGACTCTTTGATCAGATTTATAAATATATACTTCTAAGCTTTAAGAGGAATAGAGCTTTTTAAAGATTTGAATAACAAAATCAAGCACAACATTTAATTCAAAATTTATTTATTTTTTTAAAATAAATTTTAGTCAATTATGTTCGAAAAAGATATATATCAGAACTATATTGAGCAAAACAAAGATACCATTGGAGCATAATGATTCTATAAAGATTTCTAAAGGCACATCAAAAATTATATATTATATTCATATTTTTAAATAAGTTTCAAAATTGAAAGTATGTATCAAAATTAATTTATTTGGAGTGAGAATATATTTTAAATTTATTTTAACTTTAATTAGTTATCAAAAATAATTTAGCAATTAAATCATCGAATTAAACTAAATAATCACATGAAGGCTTAAGTTAAGACGATCATCAAATAATCAAAGTTCATTTTTCTTGAATTAATTAGAATTTTTAATCAAGGCTAACTAGATATATTTAACAAACAAACATCTTTCCTCTTATTTTTAAGAGTAAATACTAGAAATTCATCACATAATATTTTCTCTCTCTTTTTTTATAATTATTGCTTGATAAAATTATTTTTTAACTTTTCTTCCCCTTTTTAAAAGTATACAACAAATTCAGAATAAATATCTTCCTCTCTATTGAATTATATTTATGAATAATATGGATTAAAAACATATCTCCTCCTTTTTGAATAAAATAGATGCATTAAATAAAATTATTTTGATCTTCAAAGATTCAAGAAAGATGGAACTTTTCAAAGATTAAAGATTTTAAATAAATCACTCAAAGTAAATTATAAAATATATTCAATTTTTCAAGAATCATCTCTTCTTTTTTTTGATAAGTATCAATCAATTTGATACATAAGATATCAATTTTAGAAATTATCTCAAAGACAAAGATATAACAAAGCAAAATAGGTTTAAGATGAAGAACTTTTTTTCTTTTTTTTGAAAGATAATCAATGAAATACAAGTCAAATGGTAAGCTATCTGATATTAATTGATTAAAACTAAAGTTTTCTTTAAATATTTAATTTCAAAGATCAATGATAGCTTCTTTGAAATATTTTGCTTGATATCAATATTAAAAGATTCAAGAAGAGTATTTTTTAAATTTATTTTTTAAATCAATCAATCAAAATAAAGTATGAATGTTCATCAATAATTCTCTTTTAAGATAAAAAATGATTTCTTGATGCCGATTAATTATCAAAAAAATGATGACATATCAAAATACGTGAAGATAAATAGTTTCTCAAAATAAATCAAATGATCAAAATCATAAGAATGCTCAAATAAATCTATGAGGTAAGTAAAGTATAATTGTTTATCCGTAATTTTTCTTATTAAGTTCAAAAATGATTTCTCTTCTTAAATTCAAGAAAAAAATAAGAAGGATGGATAATTTTTAACTTAAGGCAATGAAATTAAGTCTCAAAAAATTGACCCAAAAATATTAAGAAAGGATAAGTTGAATCAACAGAAGGATATTTAAGCAAAAGAATCTAGAATTGTTAATTCTCTCCTAATTTTATAAACTCTATCCTCACTTAATATCTTAGTGAATATATCAACCAATTATTTTTTAGAACAAACAAAATCAAGCATTATATCATTGTTTTGAATATGTTCTCTAATAAAATGATGTCTAATTTCGATGTATTTAGATCTTGAATGTTGTGTAGAATTTTTGGTTAAATTTATTGTACTTATATTATCATATCTTATACAAATTTTATTAAGTTTAATGACAAAATTCTTAAGTTGTTGTTTAATCCATAATATTTGTGCATAGCAACTTTCGGCTGTAATGTATTTGACCTTGGCCATAGATAATGCCATCAAATTTTACTTTTTACTAAATCAAGAGATTAAGTTTACTCCTAAGAATTGATAAGTTTCACTAGTATTTTTTTATCTAATCTACATCCTGTAAAATCTACATCTGAATATCCTATTAATTATATTGATGAATTTTTAAAAAAACTATAATCCTAAAGTTTGAGTTCTTTTTAGGTATTTTAAGATTTTTTTAACAATATTTAAGTATGATTTCTTAGGATCAGAATGAAATCAAGCACACATATAAATACCGAATATGATATCTAGTCTACTAGTAGTAAGATATAATAAAGAGCCAATCATGCCTCTATAAAATTTTAAATCAACACTTTTACCTCCTTCATCATTGTCAAGTTTGCATGAAGCACTTATAGGAGTGCCAATTGATTTAAAGTTCTCTATCTTAAATCTTTTTAATAGCTTTCTTGTATCCTTACTTTGATTAATGAAGATTTCTTTCTTTGTTTGTTTGATTTGAAGTTCGAGAAAAAAATATGAGTTCATCCATCATGCTCATCTCGAACTCCCTCTACATGAGCTTAGCAAAGTCTTGATATAAAGTTTTATTAGTAGATCCAAATATGATATCATCAACATGGATTTGTATTACTAACATATCATCATGATTTCTTTTTATGAAAAAAGTAGTATCAATATTTTTCTTGAAAAGCCATTATTTAGTAAAAACTTAGTCTTTCATACCATGCTCTATGTGCTTGTTTTAAACTATATAGTGCTTTATTTAATTTGAAAATATGGTTAGAAAAGGCATAGTTTTCAAAATCGGATGGTTGCTCTATATGTACTTCTTCAATAATATATCTATTTAGGAAAGCACTTTCAATATCTATTTGCAATAATTTAAAGGTTATAAAACAAGCATAAACAAGCAAGAGTCTAATGGCTTATAATCTAGCAACCGGTGTAAAAATTTCATTAAAATCAATTCTTTCTTCTTAATTATATATCTTTACTACCAATCTTGCTTTATTTCTAATTATATTTTAATTTTAACCTAGCTTATTTCTATATACCCACTTAGTTCCAACTATGGGATGCTTTTTAGATCTTGTCACTAAGGTCTATACATTATTTCTTTCAAATTGATTAAGTTCTTCTTACATTGTATTAATCCAATTATAATATTTTTTAGCTTCATCAATCATTTTTGGTTTAAAATGAGAAATAAAAGCAAAGTGATTACATGCATCTCTAAGTAATGAACGAGTTCTTATCCCATCTATAGGATCACCAATAAGTTCTTTAGAGTGATTGTGATCATACCTCTATTCTCTTGGAAGGTCATTTATACCTTAAGATTGTTCTTGTAGATCTTGTTGTTTTTTATCTTCATTCTCATATTTATCTTCATGTTCTTTTTTTATTTTGGACTATTGAGTCCTTTAAGATGAGCTTATTCATCCCTTTTACAAGTGGACCTGCATCATTAATATCTTCTTTCTTCCTTGATAGAAGATCATTAGTCTCAACAAAATCTATATGTATTGATTCTTCTACAACTAAGATTTCTTTGTTAAAAACTTAAATACTTTATTAGAAGAAAAATAGCCAAGAAAAATAGCTTCATCAGATTTTGCATCAAATTTTCTTAATCTATCTTTACCATTATTTAAAATAAAATATCGATAATTAAAAATACAAAAATATGTAATGTTCTATTTTCTTTCCTTCCAAAGTTTATATGATATTTTCTTTAAAATTAGTCTAATTAGGGCATAGTTTAAAATGTAATATGCTATGTTAATTGCTTCTACCTAAAAGTACTTTAGGAGATTGGTTTCACATAGTATGGTATAAGCTATTTCTTAAAGGATTATATTTTTTTTCTACCATCCCATTTTGTTAGAATGTCCTAGGTACTAAAAAATTATGATTAATATTTTTTTCATTATAAAATCTTTTAAAATCTTTATTTTTAAATTTGGTTCCATGATCATAATGAATATTTTGAATCAAAAAATTCTTTTCATTTGTAACTTTTTAATAAAACTTAGAGAAAACATGAAATGCCTCATCTTTAAGTGCTAAGAAGAAAACCCATGTAAAATAAGAGAAATCATCAATAATTACAAAATCATATCATTTACCATCTAAGCTAGTAGTTCTAGTAGGTCTACACAAATTCATATGCAATAGTTCTAATGGCCTAAAAGTTAAAACTATACTTTTAGATTTGAATGAAACTCTAGTTTGTTTACCTAGTTGGCATGCATCACAAACTTTATCTTTTTAAAATTCAATTTAAGTAAACTCGTAATTAAATTTTTTTTAATAAGTTCTGAAAGTAAATTCATACTTATAAGTCTATGGTGCCAAAGCCAACTAGTCTTATTAATTTTAGTATTCATGGCTACTAGGCATTACATGTTTAGCATGAAAAGATCATTCAAATCCATCATGTAAATATTACCATACCTATACCCAATAAATCTAATACTATGATCATCATTAGGACTAATTACAGTACATAATAAAGATTCAAAAATAACTTTATAATCCTTATCACATACACCATAAGAATTCAGACTATTAGTAATAGCAAAATACCATCGTCAATAGTCCTTCTACCATCGCTACTAGAAATGCTATCGCTAATACCATTATAGAAGCCAATCTAAAAGAAATTTATCACTAATTGGATTCATTAGCGATGACAAAAATCACCATTGCTAATAAAAGATTTAGCAATGATTTTAGAGATGGAATAATTTTATCTCTAATTAATTTTTAAATAAATTTTAAAAAAATTTAAAAATATTAGTGATAGCGGATTCATTGCTAATACGATCACTAATTATTATTAGTGACCAATTATTCCATCATTAATGCCATCTCTAATTTTATTTAATTCTTAAATTAAATAAAAAAATATTTTAAGAAATATTAGTGATGATATTTTGATATCTAATGCCATTGCTAATACCGATGGTAATAGTTAATTTTATTTTTTTTAAATTAATAGTATTATTTTTAAAAATCTATTTTAATTAATCATAATGAATTATGATTTCTAATACCTATTATAATTAAAATCCAAAGATAATATGATAATAAAAAATTTAAAACTAATTATATTATATTAAAAATAAAAATTATATAATTTTTTTACAAGCAATATCAAAAAAATATAATACATCAAAAAAAATTAGGTTCAATCCTCATCATCGTCCACTTTCTCTTGCTTTTCTCCAACAGCGGATGGATGAGAGCTAGATGCCCCAACATCCTATAATGAAAAAAATAAAATACTATTAGTAAGTTTCGATATGGAGGTATATCTTTCGATACGGAGGTATATCTTTTGATATACTCTTTCGATTCTCAAATAAATTATTTCTACACATTTCATTCGATGATACAGAGCTATAGACACCTTTGGTCTATTGATTGAATGGTTAGATTGAATTTTTAGCCCCTAGATCCCTTTCTAGACTCAAATCTAAATATACAAAACTTCTAAAAAAGAAAATTTAACATAGTTAAAATAATTTAATAATATAATTATCTAATATGATGGTTGGGATAACGAGCCCAGTTGGTCGCACAGCTATGGGTTTTAGAGAAGCTCCACGATCGTGTCTTAGATGGCATCCAGGAGGCTATGAGGTCACTAGCTTAGAAGCCTCTGCATGACCTCCTCCATGTGCGCATCGCTCCAGGTCTAGAACATCGAGGCCTGTAAGAATACTGAAGGATATTAAGACAGTGGAGCATCGAAGCTGTGGCTGAATTCTATGACCCAGCTCCTACTCACCTCTTCAGTGGTGTTGAGCCATCCCTCAAGGTTAAGGAGAGGCTGAGAAGAAGGATCATTACCGTACCTTTCAGCAATGTACATCGCATAATGCATTTGCATAGTTTAAAAATATATTAGTTGTAATATAAAAATTAGATCCTTCACAACTTAATTAGTAAATAAAATTTAAAGTTCTTACCATGATTTATCGCGATGTAGAATCTAAATAGTCACCAGTCTTCCTAGACTAGTATGTGGCCCTCCATAACTGCAGCTGGTTTGATGGATGATCCAGCTGCCATTGTACAACAAGTAAATCATAAAATTAAATTAATTAAAAATGCATATAAAAATTTTTATAATTCTAATGAAGAGCTTTGATATTGATTTCTTACCAATCTGTCAGGCACAACATACATGCCGACCGAGCCATTTGTATACTTAATTAGATCCTACTAGGCAGCCCGATTCTATGGGGCCCTTTACCACCTACCAGAGTACTTCTCATTGTTTCACTGATTGCAGAGGGCCTGCCATATATCTGCCAACATCCAGTGATCCATGAAGGATCTCCAGTCTGATGGTGACTGAAAACTAGAGTGCTGGATGGTAGATTGCTTGAGGCTATAGAGGCCATCTTGGAACCTCCATGTGGCCACCTCCTTGAAGATTTGATAGCTAGCCTCCTCATCTTGGAGAATCTCGAATCGATAGTACTCCTACAAGATAGAAGCAAGCATATATTTATATATAATTAAAATATCAATGTATTAAAAATTTAAAAATTAAACTAGTTTTGACTTACCAAAAATATCCTTTAGGCTACATCATATGCTCCAGACGGTTAGCTAGAAAACTCATTCATCGGCCCTGGCATCAAGCATCAAATGATGCCGGTAACCATACGAGATACTCCAGACTCTCTAAATGTACTACAAAATTGATTTTGAATAATAAATATTAACTCTAGAATTTCTAAATTAGAAATATATTAACTAAAGTTGTAGTACTTACGAGCAGCTCTGAACGTGGATAAGCTCTCGATCCTCCAATCGAGTCGGAGGTGCCACAAGCTGGGTGGATCCTCGATCATGACTCTATGTCTATGAGCCGATCGCTACTGTATGTGACTGTGGGTCACTAGTAACCTCCTATCATCTACTCAAGCCATCACCATTAAACTCTTGCACATCAGCAAGGTCTTGGACAAGTAGAGCCTCCGAAGCTCTTGCAATTATCTCTCACATCTCGATCCCCATACAAGTACCAACGCTTATAGTTTGGTATAAATTTGCTCCTATATAAATGGATAACTATTCTATCCTTATCAAATATTCTCTATTGACATATTTCTTATAAGGACAACAAGCCCATCCTTAAACTAAGAGTGCAGCATTTCCAAAAGCATAATCATAGAAGTAAGGGACATCATTGCAAATAGAGATGGTTTGCAATGCTACCCAAACCTTCCCTTGGTTCAAGTGCTCTACATGCTGAGACCAGAGTATGCAGGGCATGTCTCGACCTCGTGTTTGTAGTCAGAACCTTTTCTCAGTTCGAGCACTTTGCATGTTGAGACCAAAACGCGCAGGGCATGTCTCGGCCTCATGTTTGTAATGCTGTCCGAATCTTTCCTCGATTCGACTGCTCTGTATGCCGAGATCGAAGCATGCAGGGTACATCTCGGCCTCATATTTATAGCCCAAATCTTTCCTCAGTTTGAGCACTCGACATGCCAAGATTGAAGCACACAAGACATATCTCAGGCCCATGTTTGCAATGCAACCCAAACCTTCCCTCAGTTCGAGTGCTCTGTATGTCGAGATCGAAATATGTAGGGCACATCTCAGTCTTGTGTTTGCTATCCAAACCTTTTCTTAGTTTGAGCACTTTGCATGCCGCAATCGAAGTGCGTAGGGCACGTCTCAGGCCCATGTTGCAATGCTACCTGAACCTTTCTTGGATTCGAGCACTTTGCATGCTGAGACCAAAGTGCGTAGGGCACATCTCGGCCTCGTGTTTGCAGTCTAAATTTTTTCTCAATTTAAGCACTTGCATGCCAAGATCAGAATGCACAGGACATGTCTCGGTCCCATGTTTACAATGCTGCTCGAGCCTTCTCTCGATTTGAGTGCTCTGCATATCGAGATCGAAGCATGCAGGACACATCTCGATCTCATATTTGTAGCCCGAATCTTTCCTCAATTCGAGTGCTCTATATATCAAAATCCAAATCTTCATATAAATTAATACTTAATTAAATAATTTTTAATATATAATTATGCTTAATTAATATAATTTAAATAAAAATAATTTTTAATTAGTGATGGTATTAGCTATCACTAATATCGTCGCTAATACTTACAATAGAAGAAGACTACGGTACAAGACTGAGGCACAGGCTGGCATGCAGGAATTGAGGCACGAGGAGGCATAGACGAGCATGGACTAAGGCTTGGGGATGTAGCCATGGATAGGAGCTTGGAAAGGTGGGAGGTGGTCAGGGGCTTGAGGAGGCAAGCCAGGTGAAACCAGGAGGAGACTGCCTGGAAGAAGACACTGGTCAGGAGAGAGGGAGGTGGAGGGCTGGGGTTTTGAGGAAGTGGGAGGAGACCAAGGGCTTAGGGAGGCGGGCTAGGTACAGTCATGGGGAGATGGCCGGGGAGAAGCCATCAGCTAGGGGAGAGAGGGGTGGTAGGAGAACTGAAGGATCGGGGGTTGGAGGAAGCAGGAGGCGGCTGGGGGTTTAGGGAGGCAGGCAGGAGGCGACTGGAGGGAGAGAGAAGGTGGTGGGGGAACCAAATCGAAGGTGGGAGAGGAGGATGATGGGTTGGGGTTTTGAGGAGGTAGGAGGTCGAAAGCTTGTGCCTGGAGGCTTAAAGAGGTGGGAGGTGGGCCGAGTGTAGCTGGGGGGAGATGACCGAGGGGGGGAGCTGCCAGTAGGAGGAGAGAGGGGATGGCAAGGAAACATAAGGGTTGGAAGTTCGGGAAGGCAAGAGGTGGCTGGGGGTTCGGAAAGGGAGGTAGAAGGTGATCGAGGAGAGGCAGTCGGGGGGAGAGAGGGGGTGGCAGGGGAGTTGAATGATGGGGGAGAGGAGGATGGCAGGCTAGGGTTTCAGGGAGATAGGAGGCCGAAAGCTTGCGCCTGGAGACTCGAGAACATAGGAGGAGACCGAGGGTTCTGATAATTATCATAAATTATTAAATAAAAATATTAAAATATATATTAATTTAATATTTATTTAAAAAAATTGATAATTTTATGGATGTTTTGTAGAAAAGAAGCTCACCAATGTAAAGAGCTTGATTTATGGGTTCCAATGCAATAAATTTCATTCAAATCGGAGCTAAAATAAAAAAATTATGAAGCCCAGAAGTTTAAAATAAAAAAATAAAAAAATTAGTTCGATGCATGGTGGATGGACTAGTCGGTCCATGGAATAGTTGCAGACCGGCCAGCTCAGTAGTCGCAGCCAATCAGCAGCTACCACGTGGTGAACCTAGACCGCTAAGAGGTCTACGTATCTTTTATTGCGACGTACAGGGGTAGATTCATCATTTCATTGGGCCAGGCCTACAGGGATTGGTTCGGGTCTACGCTACGTTTAGTCCATGATGGTCCACGAGCATAGTAAAAGCACGATCTAGCGACTGAGAGCAATCCCAATTCAAATCTGATGGCTGCGATTCGAGCGCTGATGGATGGTTGTGATTTAAGCACTGACGGAGGGTTGAGAAGGCAGTTGGTGGTCATCTGATGGCTGATATTATTTTTGGATTTGAACAAGACTTCCCAAGCTTCTTGAGCATGATCCAATGGTCGATATCGTTCCAAATCAAGATCCTACAGCTGAAAATCAATCCAGAGCTGATTTTGGTGGTTTTTAAGAGGATTTTAGGATGTTTGATCAAGATCCAATGTTCGTAATTAAATTCGATCCGGACTCCGACTTGAGCTCGATAAGGATCCAAAAACTTCTGATTTTCTTCTCTATTTAATGGCCTGATATGCCAGAGAGCCGACAGAGAGCCCCTTAGGGGAAGCTAGTTTTTTTTAGTTCTTTTTCTCTCTCTCCCTTCTCTTCTTCTCTTTCCTCTTCTTCTTTCTTTTATCTTTCTTTTTGTTTATTCTAGGAGATTCAAAGATGCCACAAACTACAAGGATCAAAATTAGGTACAGCTAATGGTCTCATGTCCAGGAAAGTAAGAAAAATTTTCCAAGTATCAGAGTTTATAATTTAAATCATCTCTTTCTTTTTATTGGGTAATAAATTTTTTTCATCTTTTACATGCCTTTCTTATTTATGCTCTGATATTGAAATTCCTATAATTTATAGCTAAAAAGATAGATCATAATCATGGAAAGATACGGTTTGTACTCAAATTAGAATAAATTATAAGATTTATATTTTAATATTTAATTTCTTATAATTTATGCTTAAGGAGATAGATCGTGATTGCAGATAGATACGGTCTGTGCTCAGATTAGGATAAATTATAAAAATTAAATCAGAAATATATTTTTTGATTATATGATCTAAATAGTCTATGTCTGTGAGATGGATCATGATCATGTTAGATATGGTTCATGCTCGATAGAATAGGTTATGTTAGAATCTGATCAATGAAACATATATCTTATAAGATTGCATATTGATAATGAAAAGATTGCATGAATCAATTATAAACTTGAATATTGCAAGATGAAACTGAAATCCTAGATAATTTTCTCTATTTATCTTTTCTTAATTCTAAAAATCCTAATTAACTAAAATTTATTTTTTTTATTTTAATTTATTAAATTTTAATTAATTTATTTTAATTTATTTATTTAAAATTTTATTTTAAAAATTAATTTATTCTTTTATTAAATTGAATGCAACTTAGCCTTCAATCTTCGAAGAAATCGACACCCGACTCACCACTATTCTAATTAATTATAAGATTAATTTTAAATTATTATTTGATGCTTTAACGATAAGTAGTCAAATTTTTGGCATCGTTGTTGGAGATTGTAGCACGATTGCTTCAAATAAAAAAATTAAAAATTAAATTAATTAAAAAATTTAAAAAATTCAAAAAAAATTAATTAATTTTTTATTTATTACTTTATATACTTTATTATTTTATTTATTTTACTACTTTATTTTATTGCTTATTTTAATTTATTATCTATTTATTTTTACTTCTGCTTTATTGCATAGTTACTTTATATTGCTTTATTAATTTATTTATTTTTTTTGCTTTATATTTACTGCTTTTCTACTTTTACTTTTCATATTTTATTCTACTAATAAATAATTTATCTTTTATTATTCATCAATTTAATCTAATTTTTTAATTACTTGTTATTTATGCTTTCTTTAAATTTTTGCTTTTTATTGCTTTTCATATATAATTTATTAATCACTTTCTAGCTAGATTATCTTAATTGCATAGTTAAATAATTATCTTATTTTATATAATTAATTTACTATTTAGAATAAATTATTATCTTAAAAAATTGATTTAATTTATCTAGTTACCTTTTAACCCTAATGTAATTTACTTTTTAATTATTTAGATTCTCTAAACTAGTATAATTAATCAAATTAACTTAATTAAAATCTATTTTTTTATTTTTCTAACTTTACATAACCTAATATAATAAGAAAATAAATATACCTCATAACACTTAATTAATATAGAAAAACTAATTAAATCTTAAAAAAATTAACATTTTTGGACACCTTATTTTGTTTGCATTCCATATTTATAATATATTTTAAGGGCATAACCCATTAAATAAGATAAGATGGGGATTTGATCACTCTTCCTTGGTCCACAAACCACCATCCTTCATATTGCATTGATCTAGACCTTAAAATCAATTAGACGTTGGCCCTAGGATATTTGAGTTCAATAGGATAAGAAACTTTAAGAATTGGATCAGATTAGGATTAGTCAATTCGACTGGTGTCTAGGCAAGTGGTTCAGAAACTGCATCCCGAAGGAAGGTGATTATTTAATTGATTCTATTAGCTTACCTAACCAAGATAATTGACATCTAAGAAAAGCAACGGAGGGACTCCCACTGATCTTATACTTACCTGGCTAGTTGAGTGGCTGATTTTTTACCTGAAGGGCTTGAAGATAATCTTGGCGGTTAAGAGTTGTCTAGATCTAGGTAAACCTTAGAATAGAGAGTCCATATTTGCCTAACTTATTTGCTATTACAACTCAAACCCTAATTAAAATACTCTCATCTATCATTTCTAGATCTAAGATCCTCTAGGCTCTTTTTTTTAGAATTCTTTCTCCTCATCTCTTTTCTTATTTTTTTAAAATAAAAATAAAATAGATAATAACTAAAAGAGGATTGCTCTGATTTAGAACTCTTGATTGCACATATTTAAATAATCAAAACAATCTGAGATGGATCTTAAAAGTAGAGTGGATGAGCTATCCTGTAGGTTAGATAGTTTAATAGCCGATAGAAATCCTTCATATCCATCTTTTCTTCCTACATAATAATTTTGTGCAATTTGTTCGAGCCCCACCCACTATGCAAGTGAATGCCTATACCAATTTTTTGAGTATATATATGAGCATGATTATCAAGATCAAATCCAAATGGCCTACAGATCAGGCAATAATTCATACTATAATACCTATAATTCAGGATGGGGGGCTCAACCAGATTTTTCATGGCAATCACAACCAGTGATTACCCCAGTACCACAAAGATCCACTTTTATGGATGCACAATATGATATGCCCTACCCATAATATATATCAATCTTCTCCAAATAATAATGAGACAACTTTTGAAGAGAAGATTCAGTAAGCATTAATATTAAACTAGTAGAAACTCATCAATTAGACGATCTAATAGACCTTTAACTCATGTATTCAAAACTTTAAAGAACTAAAGAAGTGATCACCTACATTCAATCAGTAGGAGCAAAGAGAGTTGCCCAGTCAGCTCGAGAGTGACTCTGAGGAACCATAGATGACTAGAAATTTTAATATCCCTATAACTTTTTCTGAATAATCAATTAAAACTCTCAAAAATAATATGATCATAGAGCAACCCTGTATAACTAAAAAGATCCTCTTAGACCATATAATTAAGGAAAGAACATATAGAAAAGAACCAAAATTATGGGACAAACCAATTCCATCATCTTACTTATATATGGACCCATTCCTAAGAGCTCTAGAATCACCCAATCCTTTTAATAGGGATGGACAAACTAAGGTGATGATGGAATCAATAGAGACTTTTCAAGAACCACAAGTAATAATACATTACAGGAAGCTTCACCATAATTCTTTCTCAGGATTCGTTAATTCCCTGTTTGGTCCATTATGAGATGGATGATTTTGATGATGATGGATACAAAATAGAAGTTAATGATCAAGTAGATACACCCTACCTTAAAACCATCCCACTATGGATTGAAAAACTTGAGCCACCATCTAGCCCATTAATAGCACCCTTGCTAGAACCACCAATTATTCTATAATTGAAACCACTTTCTGATGAATCACTGACATACTACCAGTGATACCTACCTAGGAAGACCAACTTATAGGTATTCTAAAAGCACATAAAGAAGCTGTTAGATGGGTCATTGCTGAAATAAGAGATAATGATTTTATGAATGATTTTTTTTTATTCAGCACTACATTGGAGGATAGCCTCTAAAATTTATCTACAATATTAAAACAATATATGGAGGCAGATTTAAAGTTAATTTAGAAAAAGTGCCATACCTTAGATCAGGAAGAGTTGATGCCTAGATATATTAGACCTAAAAAAGGAATTATGGTAGATCATGTTATAATTGAAGAAATTTCTAAACCACCACTTCCGATTTTAGCCCATCAAACATAATTCCTTCCTGATTACCATAATAATTTTAGAATTTGGTATAATATGGTTGCTCCTAACATCTTATTGATTAGGGCTACGCTCCACCACTCCCGATTTTAGCCCATAAAACATAATTCCTTCCTAATTACCATAATAATTTTAGAATTTGGTATAATATGGTTGCTTCTAACATCTTATTGATTAGGGCTATGTTTAACTACTGAAAAGTATTCCATGAATGATTTTCTGCCATTATGACAAGGCCACTTGATTGATTCTATATTTTTCAAACTTTGAAGGATGTGCTAAAATTGATTATATCTAAAACTCTTTCATAGGGTCCGACTGAAAACGTTAAACTTAGCACTTACTGGGAGGCAACCCAGCTTTTACTTTTAATATTTTTTTTTCTTTTTAGTTTATCTTTCATTCAGGACTAAGTTGGGGGGAGAACTACAAACCCATGGATGAAGAACAATTAAAGCCCAGATCGAGACAAAAAATATATTAAGTCAGGTGAACTCTTTTTTTTTATTTTGTTGTCATTTATTACACTCTATTTCTTTTCTCCATTGAGGATAATAGAAATTAAGTTGGGGGGAAGGATAAAGAAAATTTTTAAGTCCTTAAGTATGGTATTAATTAATTTTATGTACCTGATTTCATCCATATTTAAAGTTTTTCAGGTATTTTAATCGATGATTGATTAATGATCTAGAGAATTTTTGAAATACTAAGGATCTAATTATTAAGAAAATCCAATAAATGGTCAGGTTTAGAATAGAATAAATTTTTGATTGATTCTAAAATCTTCTTCTAGCCTATATTCAATAAAGAATCTACTTTATATGGATATGAATGGAAAAAAATAAATGATGGTGAAAAAAATTAAAAAAAAGGAAAAATAAAAAGTAAATTCTAAATATTGGTCTTTTATCGAGTAATCAGATCCCGTTGTCTAAGTAAGCAATGTTATTTGCATCAAAAAATGGACAATGTGAAGAAGCTTGTTATATAGTTAGTTTTAATCTATAGCCTATTTAAATCGAGTCAGTAAGTCCAAGAGGTGCTCTATACCTAATGCCCTAAAGCAACTAGTTTGGGAGTCATTGATCCAAAGCTCGCTACAAGAGTCAGATAGAAAGCTTAAGGGATTAAAATATTATACTAGTTGTTAAAAAAAAAAAAACCCTAGTCCATATTAAAGATAGAGGATTAAAGAATAAAGATAGAAAATTGGTCCAAGAAAAGCTCTAAAATTTTATGTTTTCACTTAACCATTATTTGGGAGGATTTAATAATCCGATGATGTATCTCTCAAATCTCTAACCAAGTATCAACTGACTTTAGGATAATTCGAAGAAATTTTCATATTTTATTGAGTCGATACATATCTCTAATTCTAATTTTTTTCTTTTTACTCGAGGATCAGTAAAACTCAAGTTGGATATGTGATAGTCATCATAAATTATTAAATAAAAGTATTAAAATATATTAATTTAATATTTATTTTAAAAAAATAATATTTTTATGGATATCTTGTAGGAAAAAAATATATCAATGTGAAGAGCTTGATTTATGGGTTCCAATGCAATAAATTTTACTCAAATCGATGCTAAAATGAAAAAGTTATGAACCCTAAAAGTTTAAAATAAAAGAAAAACAAAAAGAATTATATCAGTGCATGGTGGACCGACAGATCGATCCAAAGAATAGGCATAGACTGGCTAGCTTAGCAGTTAGGGCCAATCAACGGCTACCATGTGGTGAACCTAGATTGTAAGCGGTCTATGTATTTTTTATCATGGCGTATAGGGGTAGATTCATTATTTCATCAGACCAGCTGCGCGGGGATTGGTTCAGGTCTACACTATGTTCAATCCATGATGGTCCATGAGCATAGTAAAAATATAATCTAGGGACTGAGAGAGATACCGATTTAGATCCGATGGCTACGATTTGAGCGCTGATGGATGGCTGCGATTTGAGCGCTGACGAATGGCTGAGAAGGCAGTCGATGGTCATCCAATGGCTGATATTATTTTTAGGTTTGAACATAACTTCCTAAGCTTTTTGAGCACAATCTAATGGTCGATATCATTCCAAATCAAGATCGTACAGTTGAAAATCAATCCAGAGCTGATTTTGGTGGTTTTTAAGAGGCTTTTGGGGCGTTTGATTAAGATCCAATGGTCAGAACTATTTTAAGTGATTAAATTTGATTCGGTCTCCGATTTGAGCTTGAAAAGGATCTAAAAACTCCTAATTTTCTCCTCTATTTAATGGCTTGATACACTAGAGAGCTGGTAGAGAGCCTCCTTGGGAGAAAATTAGTTTTTTTTTAGTTCTTTTTCTCTCTTCTTTCTCTTCACATTGGTAGAGAGCCTCCTTGGGAGAAAATCTGATTTTAATTTTATTTTAATTAGAAAATAAAGTGATTTTAGATGTCACATGAGATGTGATCAGATCTGAAATCAGAAAAATTAAAATTAAATGATTTGGATCTAAGATTAAGAAGATATGCATGACTAGTTCTAGAATAGAATAGTTCTATAGAATAGTTTTGCATGTCTTTAATTTAATCTGATTAAATCATATTTTAGATCTTCTTATTTACTATTTTCTGATATTATAAGTGTTATAATAACATCTGATAAATAATAAATAAAAATTATTTAATTTTAAATATCATATGAGATATGATTAGATGCATGTCTAGACTAGTTGTAGAATAGTTCTACATAATTGTCTAGATTAGAATTTATTTTGATTAGATCAATTTAAATCTAATTTTTTAGATTATTATGAGATAATTTAGATCTGAAAATATGCATGATTTGATACATGAGATGTATGCAAAATATGCCTTGATTAGATCTAAATTTGTATATGAGATATATGATATAGATCTATACTGTTTTGTAGATTTACATGTTCCTGATTAAGGCATTCCTCTTGGCCGTCCGGTCATAAGAACGAAGAAGGGTTTAAAGGCCCTCTCTTTCCATTCGATGGGGTGTTCTTATGACGTGTAGGGGTGCTGCGTGTTCGTCCTTAATCAGAAACCCAAAACTTTCTTTCTGCAAAACCCTAGATCCTGAAACCCTAGGATTTATTGTGCATATTTTGTTTATGAACCCTACTTAATTAAGAATTAAGTTTATGGAATATTAATTAGGTCTAAAATTGAGAATTTTAGATCTAAGACATATTCATAATACTGGGTTCGGGCTTGGGTAGCTCAATTAGGTCTAAGCGGTTGATCAAACCGAATCAAGAGTTGGTTAGATGGGATCAACAATGCTTAAATTGACCAGCCTAATAGGATTAAGTCTGGGTCAAGATCGAGTCACGATCAAGCAAGACCTAATTAGGCTCAGAGGTTAGAGTCTGGATTGTAGGCTAACCCAATTGGTTCTGACTCAAACAATTTGGTGTCTAAGGTAAGTTTGGCACATACGACCGACTGGTTTTTAATTGGAAGCTACTCGACCTGAATGCATTCTTGTGCGAGTTAATGGCATATTCCTTCCACCGGTCTCACTTACCTGGCCATATCTGTTGACACAGTTCTGATCTGAGGTGGTCAATAATCCGAGCTAACCCATGCCACTAGGTTAGTCATAATTGTTATGACTAAGCCAAGTCTAGTTTAATGAGACCTGAATCAATTCTCCCTAAGAAAAGATTAAGTCTGAGGTCTTCCACCATTGTAGATGTGCGGGCCCTTCCCGGGGTTGATTGTTCTCGGACTGGATACAGTGGCTCAGTTGCACCGGGAAGATGCAACCATGTCTATTAGGCATTGGATGCTATGGGCTGGAGGATGAGTTGGGCTCAATATTTCCGGATACGGTGAGAGACTCAATTAGGAACCCAGTCTATGCAAATGGTGGGTCTGACTTAACTAAGGAGTGGATCAATATTCCGGATACGGTGAGATTCATGAATTAGAGACCAAGTTTGGGTGCACCATGATTAGAGAATCATTGAACAAGAGTTGTTCACTCATTGGCTAACCCATCACCAATAACTGTTAGGTGAGGTGATGAGTCAGTTGGTGAGACCGCACCACCCACTAGAAATCATTAATCGTGGAGATTTTCGCATCTCTACAGAGGGAGTGTAGGGATCCGAGAAAATAGTGGGAGCTAATTTGTTTAAAAATAAAATCCCTAAACAAATTGGTCAAGTCAAAATTACAGTATCTAACTAGAATCTTTGACTCTCTACAGGAAAATGTCTGCGTCCAACCCATTGGCACGTATCCTAGACACACATAGACTGACTGGACCCAATTATAAAGATTGGCTCAGGAACTACAAAATTATTTTGGGTTCAGAGAAGTTAACACATGTTTTGGACCAGGACCCTCCCACCTTACCAGCTCGTCCATCCACTGAACAGAGAGCGTCTCTGGAAAAATGGATTGACGAAGATAATAAGGCCAGATATTACATGTTGGGCTCGATGTCTGATGAGCTCCAGCGCCAACATGAAGATATCGGGACTGCTCGCCAAATGTTGGCTCACCTACAGGAGATGTTTGGTGAACAGAGTCGCGCAGCCAAATATCAAGTCACGAAATGACTTTTTAAGGCTAAGATGCGTGATGGGCAGTCAGTCCAAGATCACTGTCTGACAATGATCAAGGACATGGAAGAGCTTGAGAAGCTCGGTGTGAAGTTGGACTTGGATCTGCAGAACGATATTATTCTGCAATCCTTGACTGATGCATATGGGCAATTCATCATGAATTACCACATGCATAAACTTCAAAATTCCTTGGCCGAAGTTAATGAATATGCTGGTTACCGCTGAGCTTTCTATGAAAGGTTCTAAAGGCTCAGTTCTTGCTATGGAACGGACTTCTTCCAAAAGAAAGTCTTATGGAAAGAAAAAGAAGTCTGTGAAAAAGCAAAAGGTGGAAGGATCAAAGAAGAAGAAGGCAGAAACCGAAGAAGAAAGGTCGATGTCAAAGGAAAGTGTTTCCATTGCAACAGCGACGGCCATTGGAAGCGGAACTGCCCTACTTACCTGGCCACCCTGAAGAACAAGAAGGAAGGTCCTTCTGGAGGTATGCTCGTTATTGAGTCTAACCTTACGGTTTCTTCTGCATCCAGTTGGGTGCTTGACTCTGGTTCTAGTGCTCATCTGTGCACTTCTATGCAGGGTCTTGAGGATAGCAGGAGGCTGAGGGATGGAGACATGATCCTACGCATCGGTAATGGAGCAAGAGTTGCTGCAGTAGCCGTGGGAACATACCCTCTTCGATTACCATCTGGTTTAGACTTAGTTTTTAAAAGACTGTTATTATGTGCCTGCAGCTAGCAGGAATTTGATTTCTGTTTCATGCTTAGCACAAGAAGGTTATGTGATTCACCTTCTTTAAGGACCATTGTAACATTCTTTATGAAAGAAATAAAATTGCAAATGGTTTCCTTATTAATGGTCTTTATCAGCTACATATTGATGTACCTGTTTTAACTATCGAGCAAAACGTGAATGCCAAACGACCTAGGGATAGTCCAAACGATAGATATCTATGGCACCTGAGATTAGGTCATATAGAAGAAGATAGGATCAACAAATTGGAGAAAAATGGGCTATTGAGTCCATTGACTTTTGAGTCATATCCAACTTGTGAATCTTGTCTTCAAGGCAAAATGACTAAACTCCCTTTTGTTGGACATGGGGAGAGGGCCACAGATCTCCTTGCCCTAGTACATACTGATGTGTGCGGCCCATTTGATGTGCCGGCTAGAGGCAATTTTGTCTACTTCATTACCTTTACCGATGATCTGTCTAGGTATGGGTATGTGTATCTTATGAGACACAAGTCTGAAGCTTTTGAAAAGTTCAAAGAATTCAGACATGAAGTAGAAAAACAAACTGGAAAAACCCATTAAGGTTCTTCGATCAGATCGAGGAGGTGAATACCTTAGCCGGGAATTCCTAGACTATCTTAAGGAAAATGGCATAGTCTCTCAATGGACTCCACCAGGAACACCTCAACTCAACGGGGTTTCAGAATGGAGAAATCGGACTCTATTGGATATGGTTCGATCCATGATGAGCTTCACAGACCTCCCTGATTTTCTTTGGGGACATTCATTGTTAACTTCAATTTATCTACTGAATAGGGTTCCCTCTAAAACCGTTCCTACCACACCGTATGAGATATGGCACGGTAAGAAACCAAGTCTGAGTCATCTCAGAATTTGGGGTTGTCCGGCTCATGTCAAAAGACAACAAGCGGACAAGTTAGAGTTTAGGTCCTTTCAGAGCTCGATTCATAGGATATCCTAAAGAGTCATTAGGATACTATTTCTACATTCCAGAAGACCACAATGTGATTGTGAGTCGACATGCCATCTTTCTTGAAAAATAGTTTATTCAAGATAGCGGCATTGGAAAAGCAGATTCAAGCTTGATGAGAAAGTCTCACAAGTACAACGAGCTAAGGACCAATTGGAACCAAATCAGGTTGAGCCAATAAGAACACTACCTCCTCCACCTCGTAGATCGGAAAGAGTTTTCCCGTCCCCCTGAAAGATACTTAGGTATTATTTCAGAGGAAGTAGAGGAAATGTTCCTCATAGGTAATGGTGCTCATGGTGATGATCCCAAAACCTACAACGAGGCGATATCAGATATCGACTCCGAGAAATGGCTTAGAGGCAATGCAGTCAGAAATTGACTCGATGCACTCAAACCAAGTCTGGACCTTGGTAGATCCACCAGAAGGTATAGTACCTATTGGGTGTAAATGGATCTTCAAGAGAAAGATTGGTGCAGATGGGAATGTGGAGACATTCAAGGCTAGACTAGTGGCAAAAGGTTATAGTCAACGCGAAGGCATTGACTATCAGGATACCTTTTCCCCAGTAGCTATGCTAAAATCCATCCGCACATTGCTTGCCGTTGCAGCCTATTTCGATTATGAAATATGGCAAATGGACGTGAAAACGGCATTCTTAAATGGATATCTTGAGGAAGATATCTATATGGAACAGCCGCTAGGTTTCACATCCAGTGATACTGATCACAAGGTTTGCAAGCTGCAAAGGTCCATATATGGACTTAAGCAAGCATCTCGGAGCTGGAACACTCGTTTCAATGATGTGATCAAAAAGTTTGGTTTCATCAAAAATGAAGAGGAACCATGTGTTTTCAAAAAGGTCAGTGGGAGCGCTGTTGTCTTCCTCGTATTGTACGTGGATGACATCCTCCTTATTGGGAATGATATTCCCATGTTGACATCAGTCAAAATGTGGTTGTCCAAGGAATTCTCCATGAAAGACCTAGGTGAAGCATCCTTTATTCTAGGAATTAAGGTCTATAGGGATAGACCGAATAGGATGCTAGACTTTCACAGAAGATGTACATAGAGGAAAGTACTAAAGAGGTTTAGTATGGAAAACTCTAAGAGGGGATTAATACCCTTCAGACATGGTATTCATCTTTCCAAGAAGATGTGCCCCAGCACACCTGAGGAAATAGAACGCATGAGCAAGATCCCTTATGCTTCTGCAATAGGGAGCCTCATGTATGCCATGCTATGTACACGACCTGATATAGCCCATGCTGTGAGTGTCACAAGCAGATATCAGTCAAATCCAGGTGAAGAACACTGGACTTCTGTGAAATGTATCCTTAAGTACTTGAGAAGAACTAAGGATATGATGTTGGTCTTTGGTAATGGAGAACTCCAAGTCCAGGGATACACAGACTCGGATTTCATGTCCGATATAGATGATCGAAAGTCGACATCTGGAAGTCTGTTTGTGTGCAATGGTGGAGCTGTCAGCTGGAAGAGTTCCAAGCAAACTGTGATAGCAGATTCCACCATGGAAGCAGAATATATCGCTGCATCAGAGGCTGCAAAGGAAGCATTCTGGTACAAGAAGTTTGCTGCAGAAATTGGAGTAATGCCATCAGATGCCATTCCTCTATACTGCGACAACAATGGCGCCATAGCCCTTGCTAAGGAGCCGAGGTCTCACCAGAAATCCAAGCACATTGAGCGGCGATACCATCTCATCCGCGATTACCTTGAGAAAGGTTACGTTGAGGTCAAGAGAGTCAACTCCGCAGATAATGTGGCAGACCCACTTACAAAGCCGTTGGGCCAGCAGAAGATCGAAGCCCACCTTGAGAAGATGGGACTTAGACTTGTAGCCAATTGGCTTTAGGACAAGTGGGAGATTGTTAGATATATGTGCCCTAGAAGCCAGAATTGGCTGACACTTGTAATACACTTCTAGGGGCAAAATTATAATTTTGACTATAATCAATAAAATGGGTTATTTTCTATCACATATGTGTATTTAGTGTCTGTGATACATCCTTTGAGTTAATGGTAATGATAATTCATATTTTCAAGAGTTGAAAATTTAAGACATGAATAATCATTATTAACTCATAAACATGCTCCCGACCATAGGATCATCACGAGGATGGTGATTGATCCGGAAGGTTGGTGTACAATCGCTTCTCTTTAGTAGATGAGTCTTGAGTCTACGGTGTGGAGACACCGGAGCGAGAGTACAGGTACTCGTTAGAGAACGAGGGCACTGAGCGTGACCACCTCGAGTAGTCATTAGGAAGTCTACCTTCTCGTCAATGACTGACTCGATGCTGCAGTAGTGTGTCTGGTTCTTTGACCTGAGATGCATCGGCAGTTCACCTTGAGGGTGTTATAGTTTGACTACACCATTACTCGGTCTCCTAGCCATATGGAACCCTGAGGTGTATGTTGGCTATAGCATGTTCATTGTAGGAACTGGATTGCATCAAGATGGAATCTATCTACCTCGGTGGTAGAGGAGCAGCCCTATGATGATCATGAGAATCAAGTCCAGAAGCCCATGGCCATGGCAGAGTGAAATAATAGAAAGAGTTTCTATTTAGATTTTCACATTGGACTCGAATCGAATGATTACATCATATGACAGAGACTAGGGTTTGACGAGTTCACCTTAACCCTAATCTGATCGGGGCTCAAGATAGAAGAACTTAATCACACAGGTAGCTGCACCAAGAGGTTCGCATTCAGCTCTGATGGGTTGCCACCATATACTGCTAGGTGTCACTGGTGGATTTTGGGAGCAATTAGAATGATTTAGATGATCGATCATTCTAGCTGTTCGAATCAGAAGAGTTCTGATCCATCGAAAGGAGTTTCGATGATGTCTATGATAGAGATCATGACATATCCCATTACCATACAGAACTGAACCTAACTGGGTCACACAAACAAGGGTTTGAATCTGGTGATCATCAATTGAACTGATCTAGTTCAATTGATCTGAATGAGATTCAATTAGGTTCAAGAAAATCGTGCTAGCACTCGATTGAACCTAACGTTCTTCTTTTACTATCATAAATAAGTTGTCCTGACTGAGCCAAAGGAGTTTGTGCTCAATCAGAGGCCTTCATATGGTCTGACTGGAGGTTGTCCAAGTCAGAAAAGGTTGTCTTATTTTGTAAGACATTACCTGCCATTTTTGGTCACCTGCCATTTCTTGGTCCTTTGACTTTGGTCAAAAGTTGACCTTTGACTGGTCAAATGTTGACCATTGACACTTTGACTTTTGTCCACATGTCATGCACCTATTGGAGAGCTGGTGGGGGCCTGTCCCCCTGCCAGAACCTGGCAAGGAGGAGGGCGCACGCCACCCTAGGGTGGCGTGAGCCCAAGTTGGAGGCGCCTTAGGAGTCCTTGTTGGACAAGGACTCCACCTCCCTTTTGGATTCCAATCAGAGTTCTACTAAGAATCCAGTTTGACTGGTCTTAGGCACCCTCTAAGGAGGAATCCAGGGGACTCTATTCCAACCAATCAGATTTAGATCTGATTTCACAAAGGGTTGTGATTGGTTGAGAAGAAGAGGAGTTGGATCACGCTTAGTCTATAAATGAGACCCTGCGCCCAACTCAGATTGGAATGCAATTGAATAGAGATTTCCCATGCCCCAAGGCTGCCTCTCCCCTCTTCCTCCATGCCTAAACTTCTCCTCCTTCTCCTCTCCACGTCCAAAAGAGTTTTGGATTTTGGTTGGTGCGATTCCAGATCAAAAGAAAGGCGATCAAAAGAAGAAGGCTGCACTGCTGCAAAGGACGACTGCTGATCTTCAAAAGAAGTTTTGAAGATCCTCTAGATCAGATCTAGATCTGATTTTTGGAGACGTGATAGAGAAGAAGAGGATCTCTAGATCCAACCTGAGTGGATACCGATAGAGGCCAGGTGCTTGCGTGGCTAGATCTAGAACCTTCCGCTGCAATCAGGATCATCTACAGGGTAATAGGATTACCCAAATCAGGTAAATTAAATTTGATTTAATTTATCTTATTTTATTTTATTTATTAAAATAATAAGAATCATATCTAAAATATATCAAGATCTGATTGGAATCAAGAGAAAAATTTTTGAAATATATCTCTTGATCTGATCAGATCTGGACGAACCTGGACCGGAAAATCAGGATTTCCCTTCATCTTCTTCTTTCTTTTATCTTTCTTTATCTTTTTTTTTATTTATTATAGGAGATTCAAAGATGCCGCAAGCTACAAGGATCAAAATTATGTATGGCTAATGGTCTCATATCCAAGAAAGTAAGAAAAATCTTTCAAGCATAAGAGTTTGTAATTTGAACATTGTCTTTCTTTTTATTGGGCAATAAAATTTTTTCATCTTTTACATACCTTTCTTATTTATGCTCTAATATTAAAATTTCTATAATTTATAGCTAAAGAGATAGATCATGATCATGAAAAGATATGGTCTGTACTCAAGTTAGAATAAACTGTAAGACTTATATTTTAATATTTAATTTTTTTTAATTTATACCTAAGGAGATAGATCATGATTGTAGATAGATATAGTCTATGCTCAAATTAGGATAAATTATAAAAATTAAATTAAAATTATGTTCTTTGATTGCATGATCTAAATAGTCTATGTCTATGAGATAGATCATGATCATGTTAGATATGGTCCATGCTCGGTAGAATAGATTATGTTAAAATCTAATCAATGAAATATATACCTTATAAGATTACATGCTGATAATGAAAAATTGCATAAATCAATTATAAACTTGAATATTGAAAGATAAAATTGAAACCCTCGATAATTTTCTCTATCTATCTTTTCTTAATTCTAAAATCATAATTAAATAAAATTTACCTTCTTTTATTTTAATTTGCTAAATCTTAATTAATTCACTTTAATTTATTTATTTAAATTTTTATTTTAAAAATTAATTTATTTTTTTATTAAATTGAATGTAATTTTAACTTCAATCTTCGAAAAAATTGACATCCGACTCACCATTATTCTAATTAATTATTAGATTAATTTTAAATTATTATTTGATGGTCTAACGATAAGTAGTCAGGTTCAAAGAGGCAGGCTGGGTGTAGTCGAGGGAAGGTGGCCATAGGGAGACAGGGGTAGTAGAGGGATCGAAAGGTAGGTGAGAGTGGGATGGCGGGCTGAGGTTTTGAGGAGGTGGGAGAAGGTTGGCAGCTTGCAGTTGAGGGCTTAGGAAGGTGGGCCGAGTGCAGTCAGGGGGAGATGGCCAGGGGCTCGGAGAGGAAGGAGACGATCGGAGGCTCGAAAAGGTGAGCAGGATGCAACCGAAAGGAGACCGTCGACTGGAGGAGAGAGGGGATGGCGGGAGGATCGAAGGGTGGGTGAGAGGGTGGTGGTGGTAGGGGATAAAAACACTAGAGGGCCGGGGGGTGGTGGCAGAATGAGGATGCAGTGGGTGGTGGGGTGGGAGAAAATGAGGAGGCAGTGGGCGATAGCATGAGGAAAAATAAGAGCGCATGGTGAGGTAGGAGAAAACAAAGTTGAGAAGATTATTAGTGATGGTAACTTGCATTGCTAATAATCCTTTCCCGTCGTTAATCAAGAAAATATTATTAGCAATAGTAAATACCATTGGTAATAATATTTTTGTTGCTAATAATTATACTTTAAAATAATATTTTTTAATTATTAGCGATGGTATTCCTACCGTCACTAATACAAACTTTTAGCATTAATTTTTTTCTCCTAAGTTATTTTTTGGATGGTTAAAAATTAATATTTGATTTTATTAAATTTTTAGACTTAATTAATTTATGGATCAAATTTTAATTAATTTAAATTAGATTTAATTTAATTAGGCTTGACTTAATTTGAGATTAATTAGATTTTAATATTTCAAGTAAAACTTGGATTCAAAGTCTAATTGAATTAGGTTTGACACGATTTTGAATAGGATTCGAATTGATTTCAAATTGAATCTACATTAAAAATTATTTTTTATAATTAATTTAAATCATATTAAATTTAATTAAACTTGACTTAATTTGAATGTAATTAAATTTTATAATCTAATTAGGACTTAGATTTAAAGTCTAATTAAATTAGGTTAGACAAGATTTTAAATTAGATTCGAATCAAATTCCAATTGCATTTGGATCAAACCTAAATTAAAAACTATTTTTTCCTAATTGATTATAATCAAATTAAATTTAATTAGGCTTGACTTAATATCAATGTAATTGAATTTTATTTTTCATGTAGGACTTGGATTTTAAAGTCTAATTAAATTAGGATTGATAGATTTTCTAATTAGATTCGAATTGGGGTCAAATTGGATTTGAATTGAATCTAAATTAAAAATTATTTTCTTCTAATTGATTTAATTAATTTTAATTTGATTAATCTTGACTTAATTTGAGATCAATTAGGTTTTATAATCTATGTAGGATTTGGATTTGAAGCCTAATTAAATTATACTTAAGAGGATTTCAAATTGGATTCGAATTGAATTCTAATTTGATTCAAATTAAATCTAAATTAGAAATTATTATTTTTTAATTATTTAAATTAGTTTAAATTTAATTAGGCTTGAATTAGTTTGAAATTAATTAGATTTTACTACCTAAGTAGGATTTGAATTAAAAGTCTAATTGAATTAAGATTGATAGAATTTCAAATTAGATTTGCATTGAACCAAAATTGAAAATCAATTTCTCTTAATTGATTTAAATCAGATTTAATTTAATTAATCTTGATTTAATTTAAGGTTAATTAAATTTTATAATCTAAGTAAGATTTGGATTCAAAGTTTAATTAAATTAGATTTGGCAGAATTTTGAATTGGATTTGAATTAGGTTCTAATTGGAGTCAAACTAGTTATGGATTATTAGCGATGACAAGTATGCCATCGCTAATTTTGTAGCCAATAATATTTTAAATAATTTTTTTAAAAATTACTAGTGATGATAAATTTTCATCACTAATATCCAAAAATGCCATCGCTAATTTTTATTTTATATTTAAATATTATAAAAAATTTAAAAATTTTAAATAATTTTAGTAGTGGCTTGCACTATTGCTAATTATAATAAAGCCATGGCTAATAGTTAATTATTAGTGATGACACTATTTTTATCACTAATAATCTAAATTTACCATCGCTAATACTTTTATTTAAATATTTTAAAATAATTTTTATACTTTTAGAGATGGCCACCCATCGCTAATAATTTAGTTGCCATCACTAATATTATTAGTGATGGCTTTTTTTTAGTCGGTATTGCAGTAGTAAAAAGCTTTATTAGCAACGGAGATTTTTGCCATCGCTAATATCCAATTTTTTTATAGTGATAGTTGACTAATGCTTAAAAGATTATATTTAAGACCATCTATTAATAAAATATTTTTAATATATTTGGAGGGAGTGATATCAATATTATCTATACCAATAATTTTTTTTTTGTCATTATCTCTAAAGATGACCATCCCTCCATTCTTTGCATCAAGTGTGATGAAGTAGGATTCATCACCGGTCATGTGTCATTAGCATCCGCTATTAAGATACCATTTTTGATTTAATCCTTGGGATGCAAGACATACCTACACACAAAATTAAGTCTTAACTTTAGGTACCCAAGCTTTCTTAGATTCTTTTTGGTTAGTCACAATGGTTCTTTTTAAAATCCATATTTTCTTGACATTTAAGCTATCAAATTTACTGGAAAAGCATGTATAAGATTTATGTCCTACTTTTCTATATTTGAAGCAAGTAACATTTGGAAGCTTATTACTTGATAAATTTATAAAAATATTTTTTAGAAATTTCTATTTCTTTAGAGAATTATAACCAAGACTAACTTTATTATATAATGCCTTTTTATTTTCAAGAATTATTTGAAGTTTATTTGAACTTAGAAAAATTTTTTCTACCAATGGTTTTGGTTTGGCTATTTTATTCTTTAAGTTCAGATTTTTTTGAGTTAAATCCATCTTTTTATTTGAAATAGCCTCATTTTTCTTTAGTAAGTATTGATTCTTTGATTTGAGTTTCTTGTTCTTAAGTCCTACTTCTTTAGATCATCTAATAAATCATAAAAGACATCTGGGAGTTCTTTAAAAATAAATTCATTGAAGTTTCAGCAATTATCTCACTTTCATGTGCCATGAGGCACAAGTTAGCTTCTTCGTGGGTGTCTTCATCGAAGCTTGAATCATTACTGTCACTCTACATTGCCATCATAGCCTTCTCCTTCAACTTCTTAGGGGCTTTTTTGAGTTGTAAATAGTCCGCTTTAAAGTGCCCAACTCTCTTGCATTCATAGCATATAATGGACTATTCTTTGTTTCTTTCCTTATTGTGCTCCCCTTTAGTTTGTGACCTTCTCCTCATCCCTTGCCTTCTTTTCTTCATAAACCTTTTGAATTTTCGAGTAATAAGGGCCAATTCTTCATTTTCTTCATCATTTTCAGTTTAATTAGATTCCTCCTCTTGTTGGGTAGTGAATTTGAGAGCTATTATTTTTTTTTTCTTGACCTCTTCTTTATTGTGTTGTCCCATGCTCAATTCATATGTCATAAGAGATCTTAAAAGCTCCTCCAAAGATAAGACATTTAAATCCTTTACCTTTTGAATAGCTATGATCTTTGCTTTCCATGTTCTTGATAGAGATCTAAGAATTTTTCTTACAAGATTATTGTTAGAATAAGACTTACCAAGACTCTTAAGATTATTTATAATATCTGTAAAGCAAGTAAACATTTTAGTAATAGACTTATCAGGTTCTATTTTAAAGAGTTCATATTTATATACTAGCATATTAATTTTGACTCCTTAACCTAATTTGTAGCCTCATGAGTCACCTTTAATCTATCCTAAATTTCTTTAGTAGAAATACAAGTTGAAATATGATTGAATTCATTTACATCAAGTGCATAATGCAAAATATTTATGACTTTAGCATTGAGCTGAGCCATTTTCTTATCAACCTCATCTCATTCCTTTTCAGATTTGGTTGATTCCACACTATCAATTAATTTAGTAAATGTATGTGGTCCATTGACTATGATACTCTACGTATCATAGTCAAGTGCTTGAATAAAAATTTTTATTCAAGCTTTTCAATAGGTGTAGTTGGACCCATTGAAAAATGGAGGTTGGTTTGTGGACTGCCCCTTGGCTAGTAAAGCGTCTACTTAAGTTGCCATAGATTTTTAGCTCTTGATGATTAAATCAAGAAAGGACTAGAGTACTGAGCTCTAATACTACATGTTGCCCAGCTATGTAATCCAAGAGAGGAGGTGAATTGGGTTATTAAAATTTTAAAGTGATGAGTGACCATAAATAATGTATTAAGAGATTGAAGTGTAATGTGTGGTAAAAATAGTAAACAATGTATTAAATAAAGAAACAAGTAAGCAAAAGAATAAAATAAGGATAGAAGAATGCAAAGCAAGACACCACAAAGAAAGAGGATTATAGTTGGAAATTTCAATCCATTAATCGTATGCAATGATTATAACGTCAGAACCTTTCGACCCTAGCTATTCTAATCTAGAACACTTATTTTCTGAATACAACCAACCCAATACACTCTAATTCAAGATTTAGATCAATCTCTCTAAGTTTTGAAATCCCCCAAAACTTAAATCAAAATAACAAAACAGAATATAAGATCAATGACAATGCAAATTAGGTTTAACTCCTTAATGAGCACAATAAAGTTTTAAATATACTTTATATAGAATAAAAGAAGCTTTTGAGAATCCTTTTCGATGAAATGAAGACTTGAATGAGCGTTGAAGAGATGGTTATGCTTGAAATTAATGCTTCTTTTGCTTAGAATGAGATTTCTTTTGGATAGAATATTCTCTTGATTTTTCTTGATTTTTTTCTCCATTTGAATACTTTTATATCTTCAATGAATGTTGGAGAGTGAACAACAGCCATTTGTAGCCATTTTAAAGTAATTATGAGATATTTAGTATTTCAAAAATAGATTGAAAAACTAGTAGTTACAAACTTTTTCCATCATAAGGGTCGATCCATGGGACGTCCATGTTGGACCGCTTGATTTTTTGACGTTATTGGAATGTCAGGCACTAGGCCAGGCCAATTTTCTAAGCCGATTTGGGCTGAACCAGCGGGGTTTTTTTTATTTTCTTTCTTTTATATATTTTGAATCTTGATTTCGGGTCTAATTTAAATATGATTTGCTTCAATTTTTTTTTTAACCAACAAATTGAGCCCTTTTTATTGGCAATCATCTTTCTTACAAAAGATAAATAAATATATTAATTTTTAAAAAATAAAATAAATTATTTTATAAATTAATATTTTTATTTGTGTATTTATGATACTTATTAAGGAGCGTTGACGAGCGGTAGAGGGTTCTCGAATTTTTTAAGAGCTTTGTTGTGAGAGATTGTGTTCCTTATTGAGAGAGATAAATTGATATATAAGAGATGAGAGGGTGTGATCTCTTCTTTTATTTTTTTTCTCATAATAAAGCTTGCATGCCCTATAGAAGTAAGCCTTGGATTGATCCATGTATATGATTATGTCTTTTGTGCACCTTATTAGATTTTTGCACCTTGAATTCGATCCATAGCGGCAAAACCCATAGCAATAAAGCCCACAAATGTGTGTGGCCCATAAGAGGGTGCGGCCTAGACATGCAGGCGCGGCTCAGGATGCACGATCGTATGGTCTAACGTGTGGTCCACCATGTAGTCTAGGAGGGGAGGATGCATGGTCCTCGCACTGTCCATATGTACTTAGTGTGGATTGACATAGTCCACCATGAGAAAATGCAATGCACAGGTGTGCAGATGCACGATTAGGTGGTCCAGGGAGCTTGTAGGAGTGGTCCAACAGCCATAATGATTCTTTGAGTCCTAATAGGAGACTAAAATACTATTTTGACATAATTTTTTACGATCTTCAGAAGGGCTTGATGGCCTATGAAGTAGAAGGGCATTGGTAGAGCGTCAGGTAGTGGCTGAGGAGTCTTAAGGAGTGGTAGAGGGTCCTCTTTGAAATTTTTTGAGAGCTTTGTAAGAGATTTGTACTTCTTATTGAGAGAGAATGATTGATGTATGAGAGTTGAGAGGATGTAATCTTCTTTTATATTTATTTTTCTTATACTAAAGCTATATGCCCCACGGAGGTAAGCCTTGGTTGATCCACGTATTTGATTGTATTTTTTATGCATCTCTTTTCTTTCTTTCTGTTACAATATTGATATTGTTATTAGAGTTGCAATCTTGGATGGGGATCCATATTTTGCACTTATGAAGGATCCTCCCAACATTTATCTCTTCTTCCTTTCTATTGCAGTATTGATATCATTAGCGGAGTTGCAATCTTGAGCGGGGATTTGAATTTTATACTCATGAGGGATCCTTCCAACAAGTGGTATTAGAGTATTAGATTTTTCAAGTTGCGGCGATGTTGATTGAGATTGAAGAAGATGGAGAAAACATGCTCAATCAAGGTAGAGATCAACCAGTATGATGAAAAGAGTAATTTCTTTCTATGATAAGTGAGGATGAAAGATGTGCTCTTATAATAAAGATTTATTGATGCTCTCTTGTGCAAGAAGAAGCAGACTACCATGGAGGAGAAAAATTAGAGGTAGTCTTGCTTTCATCACTTTATTCTTCTTTTGAGTCTTTGGTGACTGCCTTCTTATGGACAAAAGCACCATCAAGATGGATGAGGTCACTTCTATACTTCTCCAGAATGAGGTTCTTAGATGGAAGAATCAAGCCTTGAGTTTAGATAGTGACTTGCCTTTGGCAGTGACTAGAGGTGGTGGGGCAGAGCTCAAAATGGTAGAAGATCACAAGATGGGCAGTCCAAGTTCAAGTCAAGAAACTTCAGCAAGATTAAATGCTATCAGTGTGATGAGTTGAAGCATCGAGTCAGAGATTGCCCATAGCTTAAAGATTGGATGAAGGTTAGTACGGCAACAGTCCATGGTAATGACATTGATGAGACTGATGATGTGTTTAGTCTTAGATGTATCTACTTCTTTCCTTCAATAGATTTTAGATTCAGCATGTTAGTATCATATTTATTATAGAGAGAAGTTGTTTGACTCTCTAGAGAGTAGTGAGGATACATTTATTTATCAGATGGATCTAGCTATGCGATCAAGAGCATTGGAATAGTCAGCTTGCAGATACATGGAGTAGTGAGAAAATTAGATAAGATTCGATACATACCTAGTTTCAAGAGAAATTTAATTTCACTGAGCAAACTGGATTCAAGCAGCTATAGATGGAGAGCTTGTTAGTTTCAAGAGAAATTTGATAGTAGTGCTTCCAAGCCTTGGAATATCATGAGAGGAGCTATGGGTTTGGTTTTAGGATTCTAGAACCAGTTTGAATCCTAGGGCTAGGATGGATTTGGTCCTAGGGTGGAGGTTCAGCCTCCATGGGCTTGAGGCCTAAGGGATTTGGATCTCAAGAGGAGCTAATTCATGTATGGGCTGGGTTTGGATCTATGGGGATGAGAGCATGCAAGACTTGGACTTGGATGAATGCTTTCATATATGGGTTAGCCCAGGAAGTTTTTGGGCTAGGGCTTTGGTTCATGTAATCAGTATATATACTTGTATATTGTAAACCCTAGGTGATTAGAATGAAATAAAGCCTTTCTCCCACATCTCTGTCTCTCTCTCTGGTGTTTCATGCAACAAAGAGCCCTAAGGGGGCATTCCTCCTAGGTAGAGAAAAGGGAGCCTCCTCCCCCAAACCCTAGGTTTTAGGGGAGGTGCCCCATCATGTAGGTGCCTTATTTGTGTAGCCGCCCAAGATTCTATCTTCCAGGTCTCCATGCCCCCTCTTCTCTACTAGTTAGGGGCTTGAAGAAAAATATTTTTAGATCTGGAACAGAGGATTTCAGATCTGATATCAATAGGATTCAAAGAGAGGAAGAACAAGATGAAGACAGGCAAAGGCTGCAGTTTTACGAAAGGCTGTAGGATCCCTCTCTCTTGTATGGTGTAGCTCTAGGTTATGGATGCTCCAATGCCCTAAGTTCTAGAAGTATGAGAAGGTAATCTCATGAGGAGGTTTGGGCTCTGATTTGGTTCAAATCAGAGTTGTGTAGGGGCCAAGATAGAGCACACAAGTAAAGGCTATGGTTTAGAAGATACTGCCATGGAGTCCTAGTCTAATAAGGACTCCTCTCATCAATGGTTTTAGTCCAGATCTGATAGCCCCAAGATAACATTGAAGGAAAATCCTGATTTTCCGGTCCAGGTTCGTCCAGATCTGATTAGATCAAGAGATATATTTCAAAAATTTTCTCTTGATCTCAATCAGATCTTGATATGTTTCAGATATGATTCTTATTATTTTAATAAATAAAATAAAATAAGATAAATTAAATTAAATTTAATTTACCTGATTTGGGTAATCCTATTACCCTGTAGATGATACTGATTGCAGCGGAAGGTTCTGGATCAAGCCACGCAAGCGCCTGGCCTCTACCGGTATCCACTTGGGTTGGATCTGGAGATCCTCTTCTTCTCTATCACGCCTCCAAAAATTAGATCTGGATCTGATCTAGAGGATCTTCAAAACTCTTTTGAAGATCTGCAGTCGTCCTTTTGTAGCAGCACAGCCTTCTTACTTTTGATCGCCTTTTCTTGATCTGAATCGTACCAACCTAAATCCAAAACTCTTTTGGACGTGGAGAGCAAGGGGAGAAGAGACTATGGCGTAGAGAAGAAGGGGAGAGGCAGCCTTGGGGCGTGGGGTTTCTCAATTGAATTGCATTATATTTAGGGTTGGGCGCAGGGTCTTATTTATAGACCTCTTGTGATCCAATTCCTTTTCCTCTCAACCAATCACAACCCTTTGTGAAATCAGATCTAAATCTGATTGGTTGAAATAGAGACCCCTGGATTCCTCCTTAGAGGGTGCCTAAGACCAGTCAAACTAGATTCTTAGTAGAACTCTGATTGGAATCCAAAAGGGAGGTGGAGTCCTTGTCCAACAAGGACTCCAAGGCGCCTCCAACTTGGGCTCACGCCACCCTTGGCGTGCCGCCCTTCTCCTTGCCAGGTTCTGGCAGGGGGACAGGCCCCCACCAGCTCTCCAAAAGGTCATGACATGTGGTCAAAAGTCAAAGGATCAATGGTCAACGTTTGACCAGTCAAAGGTAGACTTTTGACCAAAGTCAAAGAACAAGAAATGGCAGATGACCAAAAATGGCAGGTAATGTCTTACAAATAAGACAATCTATTCTAACTTGGACAACCTCCAGTCAGACCATATGAAGGCCTCTGATTGAGCACAAACTCCTTTGGCTCAGTCAGGACAACTTATTTGTGATAGTAAAAGAAGAACGTTTAGGTTCAATCGAGTGCTAGCACGATTTTTCTTGAACCTAATTGAATCTCATTCAGATCAATTGAACTAGATCAGTTCAATTGATGATCACCAGATTCAAACCCTTGTTTGTGGACCCAGTTAGGTTCAGTTCTGTATGGTAATGGGATATGTCATGATCTCTATCATAGACATCATCGAAACTCCTTTCGATGGATCAGAACTCTTCTGATTCCGAACAGCTAGAATGATCGATCATCTAAATCATTCTAATTGCTCCCAAATCCACCAGTGAACCTAGCAGTATATGGTGGCAACCCATCAGAGCTGAATGCGAACCTCTTGGTGCAGCTACCTGTGTGATTAAGTTCTTCTATCTTGAGCCCCGATCAGATTAGGGTTAAGGTGAACTTGTCAAACCCTAGTCTCTATCATATGATGTAATCATTCGATTCGAGTCCAATGTGAAAATCTAAATAGAAACTCTTTCTATTATTTCACTCTACCATGGCCATGGATTTCTGGACTTGATTCTCATGATCATCATAGGGCTACTCCTCTACCACCGAGGTAGATAGATTCCATCTTGATGCAATCCAGTTCCTACAATGAACATGCTATAGCAACATACACCTCGGTTCCATATTGGCTAGGAGACCGAGTTAATGGTGTAGTCAAACTATAACACCCTCAAGGTGAATGCGATGCATCTCAGGTCAAAGAACCAGACACACTACTGCAGCATCGAGTCAGTCATTGACGAGAAGGTAGACTTCCTAATGACTACTCGAGGTGGTCACGCTCAGTGCCCTCGTTCTCTAACGAGTACCTGTACTTTCGCTCCGGTGTCTCCACACCGTAGACTCAAGACTCATCTACTAAAGAGAAGCGATCGTACACCAACCTTCCGAATCAATCACCATCCTCGTGATGATCCTATGGTTGGGAGCTGTTTATGAGTTAATAATGATTATTCATGTCTAAATTTTCAACTCTTGAAAATATGAATTATTCATTACCATTAACTCAAAGGATGTATCAACAGACACTAAATACACAGGTGATATAAATTAACCCATTTTATTGATTATAGTCAAAATTACAATTTTGCCCCTAGAAGTGTATTACAATGTCAGCCAAATTCTGGCTTCTAGGCACATATATCTAAAACAATCTCCCCTGTTTTCCTAAAGCCAATTGGCTACAAGTCTAAGTCCCACTTTTCTCAAGATGGGCTTCGATCTTCTGTTGGTCCCAACGGCTTTGTAAGTGGGTCTGCCACATTATCTGCGGAGTTGACTCTCTTGACCTCAACGTAACCTTTTCAAGGTATCGCGGATGAGATGATATCGCGCTCAATGTGCTTGGACTTCTGGTGAGACTCTCGGCTCCATAGCAAGGGCTATGGCGCCATTTTGTTCGCAGTAAGAGGAATGGCATCTGATGGCATGTACTCCAATTTCTGCAGCAAACCTTCTTGTACCAGAATGCTTCTTTGCAGCCTCTGATGCAGCTATATATTCTGCTTCCATAGTGGAATCATGCTATCACAGTTTGCTTGACAACTCTTCCAGCTGACAGCTTCCACCATTGCAACAAACAGACTTTCAGATGTCGACTTTCGATCATCTATATCAGACATGAAGTCCGAACGTCTGTGTATCCTTGAACTTGGAGTCCATATACCAAAGACCAACATCATATCCATTAGTTCTTCTTAAGTACTTAAGGATACATTTCAACAGAAGTCCAGTGTTCTACACCTGGATTTGCTGATATCTGCTTGGTGACACTCACAGCATGGCTATATCAGGTCGTGTATATAGCAATGGGCATTACATGAGGCTCCCTATTGCAGAAGCATAAGGGATCTTGCTCATGCGTTCTATTTCCTCAGGTGTGCTGGGGCACATCTTCTTGGAAAGATGAATACCATGTCTGAAGGGTATTAATCCCCTCTTAGAGTTTTCCATACTAAACCTCTTTAGTACTTCCTCTATGTACATCTTCTGTGAAAGTCCTAGCATCCTATTCGGTCTATCCCTATAGACCTTAATTCCTAGAATAAAGGATGCTTCACCTAGGTCTTTCATGGAGAATTCCTTGGACAACCACATCTTGACTGATGTCAACATGGGAATATCATTCCCAATAAGGAGGATGTCATCCACGTACAATACGAGGAAGACAACAGCGCTCCCACTGACCCTTTTGAAAACACATGGTTCCTCTTCATTTTTGATGAAACCAAACTTTTTGATCACATCATTGAAACGAGTGTTCCAGCTCCGAGATGCTTGCTTAAGTCCATATATGGACCTTTGCAGCTTGCAAACCTTGTGATCAGTATCACTGGATGTGAAACCTAGCGGCTGTTCCATATAGATATCTTCCTCAAGATATCCATTTAGGAATGCCGTTTTCACGTCCATTTGCCATATTTCATAATCGAAATAGGCTGCAACAGGCAAGCAATGTGCGGATGGATTTTAGCATAGCTACCGGGGAAAAGGTATCCTGATAGTCAATGCCTTCGCGTTGACTATAACCTTTTGCCACCAGTCTAGCCTTGAATGTCTCCACATTCCCATCTGCACCAATCTTTCTCTTGAAGATCCATTTACACCCAATAGGTACTATACCTTCTGGTGGATCTACCAAGGTCCAGACTTGGTTTGAGTGCATCGAGTCAATTTCTGACTTCATTGCCTCAAGCCATTTCTCGGAGTCGATATCTGATATCGCCTCGTTGTAGGTTTTGGGATCATCACCATGAGCACCATTACCTATGAGGAACATTTCCTCTACATCCTCTGAAATAATACCTAAGTATCTTTCAGGGGGACGGGAAACTCTTTCCGATCTACGAGGTGGAGGAGGTAGTGTTCTTATTGGCTCAACCTGATTTGGTTCCACTTGGTCCTTAGCTCTTTCTGCTTGTGTGAGACTTTCTCATCAAGCTTAATCTGCTTTCCAATGCCACTATCTTGAATAAACTATTTTTCAAGAAAGATGGCATGGCATGTCGACTCACAATCACATTGTGGTCTTCTGGAATGTAGAAATAGTATCCTAATGACTCTTTAGGATATCCTATGAATCGAGCTCTAAAGGACCTAAACTCTAACTTGTCCGCTTGTTGTTGTCTTTTGACATGAGCCGGACAACCCCAAATTCTGAGATGACTCAGACTTGGTTTCTTACCGTGCCATATCTCATACGGTGTGGTAGGAACGGTTTTAGAGGGAACCCTATTCAGTAAATAGATTGAAGTTAATAATGAATGTCCCCAAAGAAAATCAGGGAGGTCTGTGAAGCTCATCATCATGGATCGAACCATATCCAATAGAGTCCGATTTCTCCGTTCTGAAACCCCGTTGAGTTGAGGTGTTTCCTGGTGGAGTCCATTGAGAGACTATGCCATTTTCCTTAAGATAGTCTAGGAATTCCCGGCTAAGGTATTCACCTCCTCGATCTGATCGAAGAACCTTAATGGGTTTTCCAGTTTGTTTTTCTACTTCATGTCTGAATTCTTTGAACTTTTCAAAAGGCTTCAGACTTGTGTCTCATAAGATACACATACCCATACCTAGACAGATCATCGGTAAAGGTAATGAAGTAGACAAAATTGCCTCTAGCCGGCACATCGAAATGGGCCGCACACATCAGTATGTACTAGGGCAAGGAGATCTGTGGCCCTCTCCCCATGTCCAACAAAAGGGAGTTTAGTCATTTTGCCTTGAAGACAAGATTCACAAGTTGGATATGACTCAAAAGTCAATGGACTCAATAGCCCATTTTTCTCCAATTTGTTAATCCTATCTTCTGCTATATGACCTAATCTCAGGTGCCATAGATATCTGTCGTTTGGACTATCCCTAGGTCGTTTGGCATTCACGTTTTGCTCGATAGTTAAAACAGGTACATCAATATGCAACTGATAAAGACCATTAATAAGGAAACCATTTGCAATTTTATTTCTTTCATAAAGAATGTTACAATGGTCCTTAAAGAAGGTGATCACATAACCTTCTTGTGCTAAGCATGAAACAGAAATCAAATTCCTGCTAGCTGCAGGCACATAATAACAGTCTTTTAAAAACTAAGTCTAAACCAGATGGTAATCGAAGAGGGTATGTTCCCACGGCTACTGCAGCAACTCTTGCTCCATTACCGATGCGTAGGATCATGTCTCCATCCCTCAGCCTCCTGCTATCCTCAAGACCCTGCATAGAAGTGCACAGATGAGCACTAGAACCAGAGTCAAGCACCCAACTGGATGCAGAAGAAACCGTAAGGTTAGACTCAATAACGAGCATACCTCCAGAAGGACCTTCCTTCTTGTTCTTCAGGGTGGCCAGGTAAGTAGGGCAGTTCCGCTTCCAATGGCCGTCGCTGTTGCAATGGAAACACTTTCCTTTGCCATCGACCTTCTTCTTCGGTTCTGCCTTCTTCTTCTTTGATCCTTCCACCTTTTGCTTTTTCACAGACTTCTTTTTCTTTCCATAAGACTTTCTTTTGGAAGAAGTCCGTTCCATAGCAAGAACTGAGCCTTTAGAACCTTTCATAGAAAGCTCAGCGGTAACCAGCATATTCATCAACTCGGCCAAGGAATTTTGAAGTTTATGCATGTGGTAATTCATGATGAATTGCCCATATGCATCAGTCAAGGATTGCAGAATAATATCGTTCTGCAGATCCAAGTCCAACTTCACACCGAGCTTCTCAAGCTCTTCCATGTCCTTGATCATTGTCAGACAGTGATCTTGGACTGACTGCCCATCACGCATCTTAGCCTTAAAAAGTCATTTCGTGACTTGATATTTGGCTGCGCGACTCTGTTCACCAAACATCTCCTGCAGGTGAGCCAACATTTGGCGAGCAGTCCCGATATCTTCATGTTGGCGCTGGAGCTCATCAGACATCGAGCCCAACATGTAGTATCTGGCCTTATTATCTTCGTCAATCCATTTTTCCAGAGACGCTCTCTGTTCAGTGGATGGACGAGCTGGTAAGGTGGGAGGGTCCTGGTCCAAAACATGTGTTAACTTCTCTGAACCCAAAACAATTTTGTAGTTCCTGAGCCAATCTTTATAATTGGGTCCAGTCAGTCTATGTGTGTCTAGGATACGTGCCAATGGGTTGGACGCAGACATTTTTCCTGTAGAGAGTCAAAGATTCTAGTTAGATACTGTAATTTTGACTTGACCAATTTGTTTAGGGATTTTATTTTTAAACAAATTAGCTCCCACTATTTTCTCGGATCCCTACACTCCCTCTGTAGAGATGCGAAAATCTCCACGATTGAATGATTTCTAGTGGGTGGTGCGGTCTCACCAACTGACTCATCACCTCACCTAACAGTTATTGGTGATGGGTTAGCCAATGAGTGAACAACTCTTGTTCAATGATTCTCTAATCATGGTGCACCCAAACTTGGTCTCTAATTCATGAATCTCACCGTATCCGGAATATTGATCCACTCCTTAGTTAAGTCAGACCCACCATTTGCATAGACTGGGTTCCTAATTGGGTCTCTCACCGTATCCGAAATATTGAGCCCAACTCATCCTCCAGCCCATAGCATCCAATGCCTAATAGACATGGTTGCGTCTTCCCGGTGCAACTGAGCCACTGTATCCAGCCGAGAACAATCAACCCCGGGAAGGGCCCGCACGTCTACAATGGTGGAAGACCTCAGACTTAATCTTTTCTTAGGGAGAAATTGATTCAGGTCTCATTAAACTAGACTTGGCTTAGTCATAACAATTATGACTAACCTAGTGGCATGGGTTAGCTCGGATTATTGACCACCTCAGATCAGAACTGTGTCAACAGATATGGCCAGGTAAGTGAGACCGGTGGAAGGAATATGCCGTTAACTCGCACAAGAACGCATTCAGGTCGAGTAGCTTCCAATTAAAAACCAGTCGGTCGTCTGTGCCAAACTTACCTTAGACACCAAATTGTTGAGTCAGAACCAATTGGGTTAGCCTACAATCCAGACTCTAACCTCTGAGCCTAATTAGGTCTTGCTTGATCGTGACTCGATCTTGACCCAGACTTAATCCTATTAGGCTGGTCAATTTAAGCATTGTTGATCCCATCTAACCAACTCTTGATTCGGTTTGATCAACCGCTTAGACCTAATTGAGCTACCCAAGCCCGAACCCAGTATTATGAATATGTCTTAGATCTGAAATTCTCAATTTTAGACCTAATTAATATTCCATAAACTTAATTCTTAATTAAGTTGGGTTCATAAACAAAATATGCACAATAAATCCTAGGGTTTCAGGATCTAGGGTTTTGCAGAAAGTAAGTTTTGGGTTTCTGATTAAGGACGAACACGCAGCACCCCTACACATCATAAGAACACCCCATCGAATGGGAAGAGAGGGCCTTTAAACCCTTCTTCGTTCTTATGACCGGACGGCCAAGAGGAACGCCTTAATCAGGAACATGTAAATACTACAAAACAGTTATAGATCTATATCATATATCTCATATACAAATTTAGATCTAATCATGGCATATTTTGCATACATCTCATGTATCAAATCATGCATATTTTCAGATCTAAATTATCTCATAATAATCTAAAAAATTAGATTTAAATTGATCTAATCAAAATAAATTCTAATCTAGATAATTATAGAACTATTCTACAACTAGTCTAGTGCATCAATATCATATCTCATATGATATTTAAAATTAAATAATTTTTATTTGCTATCAGATGTTATTATAATTATAATGAAAATAGTAAATAAGAAGATCTAAAATATGATTTAATCAGAAATTAAAACATGCAAAACTATTCTATAGAACTATTCTATTCTAGAACTAGTCATGCATATCTTCATGATCCAAATCAAATTTAATTTTAATTTTTCTGATTTCAGATCTGATCACATCTCATGTGACATCTGAAATCACTTTATTTTCTAATTAAAATAAAATTAAAATCAGATAAACAATGAACCATGGCTCTGATACCAGTTGAAGGGAAATCCTGATTTCCCGGTCCAGGTTCGTCCAGATCTGATTAGATCAAGAGAGATATATTTCAAAAATTTTCTCTTGATCTCAAATCAGATCTTGATATGTTTCAGATCTGAATTCTTATTATTTTAATAAATAAAATAAAATAAGATAAATTAAATCAAATTTAATTTACCTGATTTGGGTAATCCTATTACCCTGTAGATGATCCTGATTGCAGCGGAAGGTTCTGGATCTTAGCCACGCAAGCGCCTGGCCTCTACCGGTATCCACTCGGGTTGGATCTGGAGATCCTCTTCTTCTCTATCACACCTCCAAAAATCAGATCTGGATCTGATCTGGAGGATCTTCAAAACTCTTTTGAAGATCTGCAGTCGTCCTTTTGCAGCAGCGCAGCCTTCTTGCTTTTGATCGCCTTTCCTTGATCTGAATCGCACCAACCTAAGTCCAAAACACTTTTGGACGTGGAGAGCAAGGGGAGAAGAGACTATGGCATGGAGAAGGAGGGGAGAGGCAGCCTTGGGGCGTGGGAATTTCTCAATTGAATTCATTTAGATTTAGGGTTGGGCGCAGGGTCTTATTTATAGACCTCTTGTGATCCAACTCCTCTTCCTCTCAACCAATCACAACCCTTTGTGAAATCAGATCTAAATCTGATTGGTTGGAAATAGAGACCCCTGGATTCCTCCTTAGAGGGCGCCTAAGACCAGTCAAACTGGATTCTTAGTAGAACTCTGATTGGAATCCGGAGGTGGAGTCCTTGTCCAACAAGGACTCCTAGGCGCCTCCTACTTGGGCTCACGCCACCCTTGGCGTGCGCCCTTCTCCTTGCCCCCTCGGGCAAAATTGTAATTTTGACTATAATTAATGAAATGGGTTATTTTCTATCACATATGTGTATTTAGTGTCTGTGATACATCCTTTGAGTTAATGGTAATGATAATTCATATTTTCAAGAGTTGAAAATTTAAGACATGAATAATCATTATTAACTCATAAACAGCTCCCGACCATAGGATCATCACGAGGATGGTGATTGATCCGGAAGGTTGGTGTACGAATCGCTTCTCTTTAGTAGATGAGTCTTGAGTCTACGGTGTGGAGACACCGGAGCGAGAGTACAGGTACTCGTTAGAGAACGAGGGCACTGAGCGTGACCACCTCGAGTAGTCATTAGGGAAGTCTACCTTCTCGTCAATGACTGACTCGATGCTGCAGTAGTGTGTCTGGTTCTTTGACCTGAGATGCATCGGCAGTTCACCTTGAGGGTGTTATAGTTTGACTACACCATTACTCGGTCTCCTAGCCATATGGAACCCTGAGGTGTATGTTGGCTATAGCATGTTCATTGTAGGAACTGGATTGCATCAAGATGGGAATCTATCTACCTCGGTGGTAGAGGAGCAGCCCTATGATGATCATGAGAATCAAGTCCAGAAATCCATGGCCATGGTAGAGTGAAATAATAGAAAGAGTTTCTATTTAGATTTTCACATTGGACTCGAATCGAATGATTACATCATATGACAGAGACTAGGGTTTGACGAGTTCACCTTAACCCTAATCTGATCGGGGCTCAAGATAGAAGAACTTAATCACACAGGTAGCTGCACCAAGAGGTTCGCATTCAGCTCTGATGGGTTGCCACCATATACTGCTAGGTGTCACTGGTGGATTTTGGGAGCAATTAGAATGATTTAGATGATCGATCATTCTAGCTGTTCGAATCAGAAGAGTTCTGATCCATCGAAAGGAGTTTCGATGATGTCTATGATAGAGATCATGACATATCCCATTACCATACAGAACTGAACCTAACTGGGTCACACAAACAAGGGTTTGAATCTGGTGATCATCAATTGAACTGATCTAGTTCAATTGATCTGAATGAGATTCAATTAGGTTCAAGGAAATCGTGCTAGCACTCGATTGAACCTAACGTTCTTCTTTTACTATCATAAATAAGTTGTCCTGACTGAGCCAAAGGAGTTTGTGCTCAATCAGAGGCCTTCATATGGTCTGACTGGAGGTTGTCCAAGTCAGAATAGGTTGTCTTATTTGTAAGACATTACTGCCATTTTTGGTCACCTGCCATTTCTTGTTCTTTGACTTTGGTCAAAAGTCTACCTTTGACTGGTCAAACGTTGACCATTGACCCTTTGACTTTTGACCACATGTCATGCACCTATTGGAGAGCTGGTGGGGGCCTGTCCCCCTGCCAGAACCTGGCAAGGAGAAGGGCGCACGCCAAGGGTGGCGTGAGCCCAAGTAGGAGGCGCCTAGGAGTCCTTGTTGGACAAGGACTCCACCTCCCTTTTTGGATTCCAATTAGAGTTCTACTAAGAATCCAGTTTGACTGGTCTTAGGCGCCCTCTAAGGAGGAATCCAGGGGTCTCTATTCCCAACCAATCAGATTTAGATCTGATTTCACAAAGGGTTGTGATTGGTTGAGAGGAAGAGGAGTTGGATCACAAGAGGTCTATAAATAAGACCCTGCGCCCAACCCTAATCCTAAGTTAAAGTGAATTCAATAGAGATTTTCCCCCACGCCCAAGGCTGCCTCTCCCCTCCTTCTCCATGCCATAGTCTCTTCTCCCCTTGCTCTCCACGTCCAAAAGTGTTTTGGACTTTAGGTTTGGTGCGATTCAGATCAAGGAAAGGCGATCAAAAGCAAGAAGGCTGCGCTGCTGCAAAAGGACGACTGCAGATCTTCAAAAGAGTTTTGAAGATCCTCCAGATCAGATCCAGATCTGATTTTTGGAGGTGTGATAGAGAAGAAGAGGATCTCCAGATCCAACCCGAGTGGATACCGGTAGAGGCCAGGCGCTTGCGTGGCTAAGATCCAGAACCTTCCGCTGCAATCAGGATCATCTACAGGGTAATAGGATTACCCAAATCAGGTAAATTAAATTTGATTTAATTTATCTTATTTTATTTTATTTATTAAAATAATAAGAATCAGATCTGAAACATATCAAGATCTGATTGAGATCAAGAGAAAATTTTTGAAATATATCTCTTGATCTAATCAGATCTGGACGAACCTGGACCGGAAATCAGGATGGTGTTCTTTTCCGGGTTTCCCGGCTCAGTCAGGACAACTTATTTATGATAGTAAAAGAAGAACGTTAGGTTCAATCGAGTGCTAGCACGATTTCCTTGAACCTAATTGAATCTCATTCAGATCAATTGAACTAGATCAGTTCAATTGATGATCACCAGATTCAAACCCTTGTTTGTGTGACCCAGTTAGGTTCAGTTCTGTATGGTAATGGGATATGTCATGATCTCTATCATCGACATCATCGAAACTCCTTTCGATGGATCAGAACTCTTCTGATTCGAACAGCTAGAATGATCGATCATCTAAATCATTCTAATTGCTCCCAAAATCCACCAGTGACACCTAGCAGTATATGGTGGCAACCCATCAGAGCTGAATGCGAACCTCTTGGTGCAGCTACCTGTGTGATTAAGTTCTTCTATCTTGAGCCCCGATCAGATTAGGGTTAAGGTGAACTCGTCAAACCCTAGTCTCTGTCATATGATGTAATCATTCGATTCGAGTCCAATGTGAAAATCTAAATAGAAACTCTTTCTATTATTTCACTCTACCATGGCCATGGATTCTGGACTTGATTCTCATGATCATCATAGGGCTGCTCCTCTACCACCGAGGTAGATAGATTCCATCTTGATGCAATCCAGTTCCTACAATGAACATGCTATAGCCAACATACACCTCAGGGTTCCATATGGCTAGGAGACCGAGTAATGGTGTAGTCAAACTATAACACCCTCAAGGTGAACTGCCGATGCATCTCAGGTCAAAGAACCAGACACACTACTGCAGCATCGAGTCAGTCATTGACGAGAAGGTAGACTTCCTAATGACTACTCGAGGTGGTCACGCTCAGTGCCCTCGTTCTCTAACGAGTACCTGTACTCTCGCTCCGGTGTCTCCACACCGTAGACTCAAGATTCATCTACTAAAGAGAAGCGATCGTACACCAACCTTCCGGATCAATCACCATCCTCGTGATGATCCTATGGTCGGGAGCTGTTTATGAGTTAATAATGATTATTCATGTCTTAAATTTTCAACTCTTGAAAATATGAATTATCATTACCATTAACTCAAAGGATGTATCACAGACACTAAATACACAGGTGTGATAGAAAATAACCCATTTTATTGATTATAGTCAAAATTATAATTTTGCCCCTAGAAGTGTATTACAAGTGTTAGCCAATTCTGGCTTCTAGGGCATATATATCTAACAAACATGCCTCAAGCTCTAGTTCATAGGGTATTGGGGGTGGAAGATCAGATCTAGAGATGCATCTCAAGTCCCTAAAAATGAGGGAGGATGCAAACTAGATTGCTGCATAGGATTTAGGATGCATTGTGATCTAGGAAATGAGGTTTGGAGTCCTTAGAGAGTCTAGATCATAGTGGACTCTTGTAGAGGGCTTTGTCGCTAGTCTCCTCAAGTCCATGCAAAGTATCAATGGTTCTCAATAGAGCTGATGATGAAATTCTGAAGGTTATACATGGTAATAGGGTTGTTATGAAGGGAGGATACTATCTCTTGGCAGAAAGCTCAATGCGAGGTGAAGCTTCATGTACTAGTGAGAGCTTAGCATGAGATGGAGCTCCAGATGCAGGTGGATTTGGCACAAGATGAGAGACTTGGGAGGATAATAGGTGATGTCGCAAAGTGAAGTTTCTATTACTACAGAAGGCTATCCTGAGCAAGTGATTAGGTCAGGTAGGTCACAACACATGATGGAGATAGGATCGAGCGACTTGGCTTGACTCCTATATTTGTTCATTCATGAGCAGCTAGGTATATACCCCAAGACATGAGGGCAAGATCATCCAAAAGCTCTCATAGTTAGGTAGAGGCCGAATGTCGAGTCGAGATAGAGATTGTAGACTTTTAGAATCTTAATATTAACCCACAGTAGCAAAGAAGAAGTCCACAGTAAAGCCACAGTAGCAAAGCCCATAGTATTGATAGAGAAGCCCATGGCCCATAGGTGTGCTAGCCCAAATGTGCAAGACCAGCCCAAGACATGCAGGCATGGCCTAGGATGCATGATCACATGGTCCACCATGCCCAGCATGGTTTCACGTGGTCCATGTGCGAGGCATGGACCCTTTGCAATCCATCATGATTTCATGCGGTGCACAAGTGTGGGATGCATGGGCGGGTGACATGGTGCATGGAGGATACTAATCTACAGCACGATTCATGCAGGGGCTAGCCTGCGATGGTCTACAGGTGATTTCATATAGTCTATCATGTGGATTGCATAATTGGATGGCTAAGGATGCATGCAGGTTTGATCAAATGGCCAGAAGGGTATCAGAGTCTCAAAAGGAGACTTAGATCAATCAGGACATGGTTTTAGAACTTTAAAAAGAGGCTTGATGGCTTATGAAGCTGTAAGAGGATCCTATAGTGGTTGAGGAGCCTTGAGGAGTGACAAAGGGTCCTCGGATTTTTTTAGAGCTTTGTTGTGAGGGACTATGCTTCTTATTGAGAGAGAGAGAGATATTGATGTCTAAGAGTTAAGAGGATGTGATCTCCTCTTGTATTTTTGTCATTTCTCATAGTGAAGTTTGCATATCCTGTGGAGGTAAGTCTTGAGCTGATCCATGTATTTGATTATATTTTTTATGTATCTCTCTTCTTTCTTTCTATTACGGTATTGACATCATCATCGGAGTTGCGATCTTGGACAGCAATCCAAATTTCGAACCCATGAGTGATCCTTCCAACACACTTCTCTTCCAGAAAAGTAAAACTGTGAAACAATAAAAGTGATCCAAGAGAGTGACCACCTATTTATAGGGGCTCCGGATAACTTCAATCTGATAGCAATTTGTCTAGCCATCATTGATGATTGCCATGTGTCAGCTTAAGGTTGGCCATAGTCAAGATCACATGGATCCATGACTTTAATGGTTTAGATTGATTAGTGGGTCATAATGGTCATCAATGCCAATTTTCGACACATGTCCTAGTCTCTGTTGGTGCCTAAGCATAGTTGCTAAAGCATGCTTTACCAGCTTGGTCTAAGCTTCGAGTCTATATTCTCTTCGATTGACCTTGCTTTGAGCTCGGACTTGAGAGTGAAGGACAATTATTGTGCACCACCACCTTAACCTTGGTTGACCATTTCCTCAGCCATAGCCAAGGTCTCAGTAGATTCAAACCTTGGGCATAGTCGAGGAAAGTAAAAGTCGATCACAACCAACCCATGGGAGTTGAAAATAATGACCCAAATAAGGCAACAGTCATGATTTAGGAAGGAATCTATTCTCCTTATAATTTTGGAAAGACTAGATAAAGAAGGCTCAATTGCCGAAATCAGATTCTACCCCAAATGATAATTAACGGCTAGCTTCACATCATGAACATGAAATGTGATCTTCGCCAGCACAATCCACGCACATTTTCTTGGAGCGGCAAGTCTCCCTAGCATACAAGACTCTCACTTACCCTATAAATAGGGGGGAAAATGGGACCCTAGGTTTGTTCTCGAAAGACCTCGGGATGTTCCACAATTCTCTCTCTCTATTTTCCAAGACTCACCTAACTTGAGCATCAAAGGGTCTCCACCAGAAAACCTTCTAGTCAAAAACTTTTTGCAGGTCCTAGTCCAGCAACCAGAGTCATCTGCATTAGCTCCTCATCCCAACCAAGGATCCATCCTTCTCATCTTAGCCGAGGAGTCTTCAGCCAGAGAAATTAGAATAGCCTCCACTTGTTGAGATCAGCTCTGACCTCCCTAACATGGGATTTGGTAGCTACAATTACATTTGGCCTCAATTTGAACATATTTCACGCCCACCTAAAGGTTGACATAAAGCATGTGCACGAAGAAATCAAATACCTACCGGCTACCACAATTCTTTGAGAGGTAAAATCCTTATTAAGTTTAATTTTTAATTAAAAGAATGTTGAAAAATTAGGAAACAAATAGGAATAGTCATGAAAATAAAATTATTTCATTTAAAATGAAAATCTTGCATGGTCGTCGGGCCAAATTCCAGCGAAGTCTCAACTTACGCCTCCGATTTCATACTAAGAGATCGATGGCACCAATTGGTTGTCAATTAGGTCCCACCATAGTTCCACCATGACATCTCTTCCCTTCTACCACCTAGCATCGGGTGCAAAAGTAGGCCAATCCTTTTCATCTTTTCTCAATCAAAGTGCTGAATTGCTTTCGTTAATATAGTAGAGGATGAGTTTGATTTTTTATGTGCCCATGCCTCATATTTGTCGATGTGAATTAAAGGCCGTGTGATGTGATAAAATATTCTGGAGAAAAATATCAAATTGAGGTCTAGCCAATATGTATATCTCCATTTCAATTTATTTTTGGGGGGTAAAATTATGATCCTCAGACAACTGACACGTGGCAACCCTGACAAAAAAAAAAATCTTGACAATATATTAACCTCGACAGTCATGTTAATCTCAGTAGAGAAACTAGTTCAGCTGGTTATACAACATATTCCTATAATTTAGACAAGAACTACTTCGGCTAACGATCTACTACCTCGAATGGTGATCCTCTATATTATTCGACCTACTAACCCGTTTGAAAGAAAGGGTCTTTTCGAAGTCCACCTAATCCATGAAGGTTCTTTCGAAGTGTACCTCGTCAGGAGATCTATAAGGGTCCTTCCAAAGTCAACTTCACCAAAAAATCTATATGATTCGTTTTGAAGTATAGTTTAGCCAAAAGACCATAATGGATTCTTGTAATCTTTGATAGGCACCTTGACTGAGGTGGTCTTCAAACTATACTTTAGATTACATGTGATGATTGAGCCTCCAAGCTTGGCACAGGGTGTAGTAATAAGTGGTAATCGCCAAACCACTATTCCTATCGGGCCACTATTCTAGTCGAGTCTTTATTTTCGTCAAAGTACTATTTCTGTGGAACTTCTTCTCTTGCCGAATCCTTATTTCAACCGACCTGCACCTTAGCATTCAACCTAGTTCTATTTTATCATCCTTGACTCCATTCGAGTGCATAGAACTCTCGAAACATAGTCCTACTCAAAATTGGCTGTAGCTCCAGAGTCCTATTGTAACTATAATTCTATCTAGCCAATTACTACTAAATAAGAAAGGGATAACAACTGCATCTTAAGAATCTTGGCCTAAAATCTTTCCATGATATACCTAAATTGAAAAGGGGTGATACATCATCAAGTTAATCCGATCATTACCATCATCTATAAAAGGCCAAGAAGAGGGATCCTCAAGGGTACACAAACTCTATTACTCAACACTTTATCTCCCTGTTTCTCTAAATCTAACTTAAACATCGGAAGGTCCCCACCAAACCCACCCTCAGTCAGGACTTTTTTTATAGGTTCCCCGCTTGAAGGACATCAACTCAACTCCAGCCTCTTCAAAGAAGAGTTGGATTCCAGTGGCAACAAATTAGAGGAAGGGACTGATTTTTTGTTATCTATTTTTGAGAAAGAGCATTACTATGCATCATGCCTGCAAAGAGAATCACTTCCAAATGATCGATGCGATCTATTGCTTCTCGTGTTATCAGGGATGCAGACGAGAATCATGCAATGGCATCATAACCACCAGCCCCACCACCATCTTCTCCACCAATACAATCGATTACTTTGGACCACTTTGCATCCCTGGTTGATCAAGTTTAATTGTTGATAGCAGCAGTCAAGACTATGCAATAACTAGAACCTGCACAACCGCCTCACTCGCATCACCTACCTAGATCTCTATAGTAGAGCCCAAATTGGGAGAGATAGACTCTATAGAGTCAACTACGGAGTCTTGGATGCAGGAGGCATTCGCCTACTCCCTATTCTAAGAGAGATTCGATCCTGGTATGTTCACCAGTACATCGTGTTGAGAATCCTACCATCCAGTATGGTGATGTGGATCATAAATTTCAAGAGATGAATCACAAAATTGAAACCTTACAAAACAAACCATGTAGCAGGCCAATATTCCTGGTCTTTGTATTGATCCGCCTTTCATTAAAGAAATCATGCACGAAGCCTTACCTATAGGTTTTAAGATGCCTTAGATGGAAACCTACAATGAGTCAACTGACCCAATCAATCATTTGGATGGATTTAAAACTCTCCTATTGGTAGAGGATGCCAGTGATGCGATCCTATGCTGAGTTTTTCCCTCTACATTAAGAAAAGCGGCTCAGGATTGGTATTCCAATCTAAAGCCTGGTTCTATCCTCTCCTTTAATCAGATGAGCTAGCTATTTGTCATCTACTTCGCAATAAGTAAGGGACAACGTCGACTGTCCACCTTCTTGGTTCATATTAAACAAAGAGAGAATGAGTTGATACAGGAGTATACAGCTCATTTTAATGTAGCTGTACTTGAAGTACGTGACTTAGATCAATCAGTAGCCAGGATAGCTTTTCAAAAAAGACTACCGAGGAACAACATCCTTTATTCACTAGAGAAGAAGTATCCAAATGATTTCTCGGAGATACTAGAATGGGCCGAAAAGTATGCCTACGCTGATGAAGCTTTTAAAAAGCATTAGGGTCTTTCCAAACCCCCAATCAAGAAAAACAAAAGTACTATCCCACCTCTGACCTCAGATAATTGAGGAAGAGGTTCTCATAAATCTAGTACCCCACCTTGGCACCACTCTTGACACTACAAGAAATAAAAATTTTGCCAATGCAAAATTTACCTATGCAAAATTTTGCATAGGTAAAGAAGATAATTAGCTACGCAAAGGGATAAACGTTGGTAAAATTGGTATAATTAGCTATGCTACAGACTAAACATTGCCAAATATATTTAGCTACATAAACGTAGCATCGGCATTTAAACTAAAGCATCGATAATGGGTGGTCTTAATTTTTTAATATTTAATAAATATTTGCCGATGCTAAATTTGCATAGGTAATAAGAATAACTACCTATGCTTAAAGATTGCGTAGGTAATTGGCCTTATTGCCTATGTTTATTTAGCATTGGTAAAGATTTTTTTTTTGTTTTTATAAATAATTTATCGATGCTAAACTAACATAGGCAATAAGGCAAATTGCCTATGGTTACTTCTTGCGTAGGTAATTAGCCTTATTTTCTATGCTAAATTGACGTCAACAAATATTTTTTTATTAATTTTTTTTATTTTTATAAATAATTTATCGATAATAAATTAGCGTCGATAATAAGACTAATTACCCATGCTTAAGTCTTTCGTAGGTAATTAAGCTTATTGCCTACGTTTATTTAACATCAACAAATATTTTTTTATTTTTATAAATATTTTATCGATGCTAAATTAGCATAGGCAATAAGATGAATTGCCTATGCATAATAGTTACGTCGGTAATTAGTCTTATTCCTACACTAAATTGCCATCGATAAATATTTTTTTCATTATTTTTTATTTTTATAAATAATTTGTCGATGCTAATTTAGCGTAGGTAATAAGACTAATTACCTACTCCTAATTCTTGCATAGGTAATTAGGCTTATTGTCTATATTTATTTAACATCAAAAATTTTTTTTTATAATTTTTTTATTTTTTTAAATAATTACTGATGATAAATTGCATAGGTAATAAGTGTAATTTCTTATGATTCAATTTTTCGTAGGTAATTATCTATTACCTATGATTAGTTATCATCGATAAATATTTTTTTATTTTACTTATTTTTTATTTTATTTATTTAAAAGATTTATCAATGGTAACTTAGCATAGAAATTAAAATTAATTGCCTATGTTTAATTTTTCATAGGAAATTAAGATCATTACCTATGATTCCTTTGCATCAAAAAAAGTTTTAGCAAAATAAAAAAAAATAATTAAAAAAAATAATTAAAAGTAAAATTATTTGTCGACATTAAATAGCATAGGTAAAGATTCTTATTACCTACGTATATTTTTACTGTAGGCAAATAAACTTATTACCTATGCAATTAAGAGCGTAGACAAATATTGAGTCATTTTAATAAATTTTTATATGTATTTTATTGATATAATTTTAGAATTTAAAATTTATCTTCATCATTCATTATCTAAATAACTATTATTAGATTATCATTACAAAAGTCTGCCTCGATTAGGTTGTCCTAGTTATGTCGATCAATAAAATTTGATTTCGACGATTACGAATGACCGCATGATGATCTAATAAATAAAGACTACTGATGGATCCAAAAATTTACAAAAATAATCTTAATGATATTTATAGTATACTATCAAAATTTTATCTCAATCGGACATCATTATCATAGTTAATTTAGCATGAGATAATTTCAGCCGTTAAATGAAAAACTAATGATCAAAAGGCCAAATGACGTCCGATCATAAGATAATTTTTTAGATTAATGATCTTTGCTAATACTTTGATTGTTTGTACATTGATGATCATAAAATTTAAACCACATATATATGAATAATCCAAAACTTTATGTCTCTTGATACTAATTCTTGAGATTGCTAGGTAAATATACTTGTATTTTTATAAAATTTGCTTAACATGGATGGTTCATATATGTACGGTTTAAATTTTATGACCATGGCTATATAAATGATGAAAGTAGTACCAAAGATTATTTATCTAAAAAATCAACTTAATCGGACATCGTTTGACTTTTTGATTACTCATTTTTTTATTTAATGGTTGAAATCATCCCTTACTAAATTAACCATGATAATGATGTTCGATTGAAGTAAAATTTTGATAGTATATTACAAATATCATCAAGATTATTACTGCAAATTTTTGGATCCATTGGTGATTTCTATCTATTAGATCATCATGCGATCATTCCTGACCATCGAGATAAATTTTATTGATCGACATAGCTAGGGCTTCGAAATTGAGGTAGATTTTTATGATGATATAATTATTTAGATAATGAATGATGAAGATTGGCTTTAAATTTAATAATTATACTCATAAATTATTTATAAAAGTATGAAAGCTAATTTAAAAATTAATGGAAGGTAATTAAGTTATTACCAACATAAAATAATCGACAGAAAATGAACTTTTAGCGATGTAAGAAAGCATCGGTAAAAAGAATAATTACCTACGTTAAAGGCTAATGTAGAAAATTTACCTTATTTTCGACGTATAGTTTTCATCAAAAATTATTTTGTAAATTTTTTTATTTTTAAATTTTAATTATATATTTTGTGAACCTAATTTTAATTTTAAATAAACTTTTCTTGATATTTTTTTATCATTAGTAAATGCTTATTTTACAATAAAAATGTTGCATTGGTAATAATTTTTATTAAATATCTTTTTATTAAATGTTTTAATTTTTATTAAACTTTTTTTGATGTTTCATCAACGTCGGTAATAATTTTATTACCTATATTTTTCTTAAACATAGCAAGTATAGATTTGTGATGTTACTTTGCATCGATAAAAAATTAATTTTTTGTTAAATATTTTTAGATATTTTTTATTTATCAATAATTAGTATTATTGACGTAACTTTGCATCGATAAATTTTTTTAGAAATTTACCATCCCATCCTCTGCACGTTTCATCTCCCGCCCCTGCCCTCCTATTTTCCCTGCCTGAAACCTCTCCGTCGGCTATCTCCTATTTTCCCCTTCTCTCTTTCGATCTCTCTCGCCGTCGATGGTCCCCACCTCCACCTCTGCCACCTCTGTCGCCACCGTGGTGCCACGCTGCTGCGATCGTCGCCGTGCCGCCGCCCCAGAAAAGGTAAAACCTTTTTTTTTTTTTTGCTTTTGCATCCTCCGAGGAAAGGAGGGGGTAGGGTTGGTTGCCCAGGAATGGAGGTAGGAGAGGAGGAGGAAGGGTGGGGCGGAGGGGAGCTGCGACGGGCCAGGGGCCGGGGCTGGGTGTGGAGGTGGAGGTGGTGGTGGTGGTGATACCCTGGGGGTGGAGTGGAGGGAGGCGAGGACAGATGGAGGGAGAGAAGGGTGTGGTTGGCGATGGTGACCGACGGTGGGGATCTGAATGGGGTGTGGGGGTGGTGATGGCAATGATGCAATGGGTACCGAGGGATGGCTTGGGGGCAGAGGGAAGGAAGGTGCAGATGGAGGGGGAGGGGGGCGTAGGGGGCGGTGGTGACTGTGGGAGGGGGGCGTAGCTAGGGAGCAGTGGTGACGGTGGGAGGAAGACGTAGGCGCCAGAGGGAGAAGGGAGGAAGGGTTTTTTTTCCTTTTCTTATAATTTATTTATTTATTTTTAATGCTTAAAAATAGAAAAAATAAAAATAAAAAAGTAAATAAAATAAATAAAATAAAATAATATATCTTATAAAATATTTAATTATATTTTTAAAATTAAAATAATATATTATACATACATATATATTATTTTTTTGCATATATATACACACATACATATATATATACATATATATATAATTAATAAAAATAATTTGTGATTCAACTAAAATGATAGTCTCTAATTTATCTTGATCCTCGTATTGTTAATTTTATGAAGTATTTGTTGGAAATTATGTTCCAAAATCAATCGTCAGTCTGTTGATGATTGAGATATTATAATTAATTTATTAATTAATAAAAAATATTTTAGCATCTTTTTTCATCACAAGTTTACATCTTCTAATGAACTCTATTGTTGTGATGAAGTTCTTAGAACTACTTAGTTTTGATAAAGAGATAATTTATTGATTAGTTCTTAAATTTATTTACGATCAAATGATAGGCTGTTAATTAGGACGACAACATCTATCGAGCATAGATCGCTATATACCATATAGGTTGATTGTCCTCTTAACTAAGGTGTATAGAGACACTGGTATGGCATACAAGTGATTTGTATGGGTACATCATCATTGAATGTGACCAACTTCAGAGCATTCTGCTATCGAGAATGTCTCTAATAGAATATAGGTATAAGTATCCCTTAGATCTGAGATCACCTCAGTGACTTGCAAGCAACTCACTATGCTTTGGTACTAGACTAACTAAATTTTTAATTTAGCAATGGAAGACTTCTAGGCATAATCAAGTACATACAAAATCAGAGTATGATCAAGATGGAATTGACCACTCTAAGAGTTGGAGAAGAATGTATCACTGTATTTCAATATAGCAAAACCTTGGCCAGGATAATCCATCAGATGGATTTGGTATTTTGAAATACAATGTGGGCAACTTGTTCAGAGTTAACAGTTGAACTCTGATGTGTCCTACGAGTATTATGGTCAAAGAGATGAATTATATAGAAACTATATCCGTATGGATTCTAAGAATGGTGTTCTATACCTTCGACCTATCCGACCGTCGGGTATTATTGCTAGATGATCACTTTGATTGGTACAAAATTTTTTTTTATGCTATCAACTTAGGTTCAAACCTATAAGATCACACACATTAGAGCTTACGATCTAATCGGATGGTTGATCAATGATTAAGAATCATTCTAGGATTAAACAATCAATATGATTGGTGTTTAACCTAGTGCAAGTATTGCAGGAGGATTGATTAGCAATTGAACTACTAATTAGCTTAATTTGATTAAGCCAATAGGCTGAGATTAAGTTTAATTAAATATAATTTAATTAGATTTAATTTAGACTTGATTGGATCAAGTCCAATTGGTTTATTGGATATGCCAAGTGTAAGAAAAAACTAGTCCTAGTCTAACTAGGACTCGGATTAATCCAATTTTCTAATTTAATTAGAAAATAAACTAAAATTAAATTTGATCTAATCTAATTTAATTAAGTCCTTAAATGGGTTAGATCTTTATTTAATTAGATTATTTTAATCTTGATTTTATTTGATTAAAAGATCTTGTTTGACAAAGTCATATTTGGAAGTTAGGTGGAAGACCAAGTCAAAGAGGGAATTGGTTTTGCTTAGGATTCTATGAGATAGAATCCTTGTTGACCAAAATATCTTTCCTTAAGTGTCATCTCCTTTTTTAATTAATTCTTCTTTTATTCTATGAAAATAATATTCTTTTTTGTGCGCCCTCCCTTGCTGGTCCATGCCAAAAATTATGGAGAAGGCGCCCAAGAGTTGGGCACCCCAACAACTTCCCATGTTTGGATATTCCTAGTTTAGAAATTTGACCTAACTTGGGCTCTTTTTTTTTCCTATTTATTGGATGAATTTTGTTCTAATTTTTTCATGGAATATAGAACATTGGGAGAGGTTTGGGATGTGCAAAAATCAAAGGAAGAGGGTCCTTGGGTGTGGGGGTTCCATAGGCATCAAACTAGGTGTCTAGGTGAGAGAAAAGAGAAGAAGAAGAGGGTCTTCTTCTAGGACTGTTTTATTTTCAATCTCTTCTCCTTTTTTTTGAGTTTTTTTTTGAGAGAGTTTCAAATCAGCAAACTCTCATCTTTCTTTTCATATTTTGGAGAGTCCAAATTTCAAAAAAGAAAGCATCAAATCGACCGTCGAAGAAGGATCAACATAGTACTAGCATGCTGTGCTGATTTCTTGCATCGAACTTCAGATCAGAGATCGTAGGCTCATGTAGATGACTCCTAGAGACTGAACACGTGTGTAGCTTGTGACTTCATCCTCAAGCCCTGATCAGTAAGTTAGAACATCTAAACTTGCTCAGGTAATAGATCTGATCTATAAACTTCATACTTGCATTTGATGTAGTGTAGATTTAGGTTGATTTGATCAATCTTTTTCTTTCTTATTTGATTTTAATTTTTGATTTAATATCATATCTTAATCATATAATAGATCTAAGATCTAAGTATTTATATGGTTATTTAAATAAATTTAAGATTTATTCAAGTCTTTCGCTGCAAGATCTTGAAAAAGTTTCAAGATCTACCTGTGAAACCCTAGATCTGGTTCCTTCAGTATTTCTGATGCTCTTTTCAATGGTAGATCTAGCTTGTTAAGACTATATTCATGATTATTTGCTTTTAATTATTAGTTACATAAATAAATTTTTTATTTATGAAATTTATTGCATAAAATATGAAAAATACTCATATTTTAGAGAAAACTCTATGAAAATATAGAGTTATCCCTTTTTGATAAATTAGGATACCATTTCTAAATGTATGTTTAGAGATGGACCCAAAATTGCATGCATTGAGCCATAGATTCTCATTCAAGAGTCGATCTCGATCAAGATCGACTCTTAGATGCCCTAATTTTGGATATTTTAGAAAAGCTTTAATCTTATTATTGTTATTAATCAATATTTTATTTCATTATGTGGTATTCAGTAGTTATCTCTCATATATTCTTCAGGTATATATTGGATAGGATGCATAGACACCGTATTTATATCGTATACTTAGAGAACCATGAGGAGATGCTACCAAAATTTCTATAATAATGGAACAAAATATCGACTAATAATAATAATAAGATTATTCTTTTCTGAAAGAGATAGGGCCATACTTGTTAGAAATAGATAGGATTATTCATTCTTAAAACCTTACTAATAACACGTACTTTAATGGTGAACATTTTTCATGGATAGATGAAAAATATTGACAAGAGTTGGATGAATGCTCGCTCTATCATCTTACATGAATACCGACAAGGTATTAGAGATTTTATAAGATGTGCACGTTCAAGAGTCGATGATCCCAATAGAATCAAATGTCCTTTTCGGAGATATCACAATAATTACTTTTAGCCTATAGATACAGCATTGGAGCACTTGTTGAATTCGGGTATGGATGGAAAGTATACTATTTGGGATTTGCATGGAGAAAGTAGACCTACTAACATAAGAGACCAATATACGGGTCAACAGGCTGAATCAATTGGCATCAATGAGATGTTAGATGTTTTATATGAGAAGGTATATTTTGACAACTCTCCAGAGAGTATGGATAATGCAAATGATGGATATTTTAAAAAACTCATGAGAGATGCCAAGAAGCCAATGTATCCAAATTGTAAGAAGTTCTCAATGCTTGAGTGCTTGATAAAACTGCTCCACGGTAAAATCATGTTTGGTTAGAGTCAAAAGTCATTTGACTTTATATTGAACTTAATCAAAGAGGCATTACTGGATGGTGAAAAACTTCCAAAATCGTATTCAGAGGCAAAAAAGTATATACGTAAACTTGGATTGGGTTATACACCAATACATGCATGCAAGAATGATTGTGCATTATTTTATAAAGAGCATCAACACTTGGATTATTGTCTAGAATGTGGTGAGTCAAGATATGCTGAAGATTTCAAAAGAGGTAAGAAGTGGCCTCACAAGATTTTAAGATACTTTCCATTAACACCAAGACTTCAGAGACTTTATCAGTCATTGAAGACCACTGAGGTGATGAGATGGCATCATGAGATGCGAATTCCTAAGGATAACATTATTAGTCATCCAGCAGACTCTATAGTTTGGAGAAAATTTGATAAACAATATCCTCAATTGCTAGTGACCCATGCAACATTCGTCTTGGCTTAGCATCTGATGGTTTCAATCCATTCGGGAGTATGAGCAATGCTTACAGTATGTGGTCGGTTATGCTAATGCCATATAATGTTGCACCATGAAAATATATGAAAGAGCCATTTTTATTTTTATCATTGCTTATTTCTGGACCTAGAGTTTCCGATAATGAGATAGATATTTATCTGCGATCCTTAATCGATGAATTAAGAGAACTTTGGAAGATTGGTGTTGAAACATAGGATTCAGTTAGTAAAAGAAACTTTCGATTGCATATGATGATAATATGGATAATTAATGATTTTTTGGCATATGGCAATCTATCTGGATGGAGCACAAAAGGACATTTGGCATGTCCAATTTGCGATGGTGATAGCTGCTCCGTTGGACTAAAGCATGGAAGAAAAATTACCTATATGGGTCATCACAGGTTTTACCATCTAATCATTCTTGGAGAACCCATCAAAATCGATGCTTTAATGGAAAGTTAGAGATGCGTGGACCACCTTGTATGATGAGCGGAGATGATATATTGACACGACTCGAAGGAAGTTCGCAGCTTGGTTTAGATAACGTGTAAGCATAATAACAGTTTTATTCAACTTTTTATTACATGTAATGTGTAATTTATTTTAACTTATGTGTATGTTGTTCTAGATGATGTTAATGTATCATAGTAAAGAAGACGGTGCAATTGAGGAGTTATATGATTTGGCATGCCATCTCGATCCAAAGGTTTTGTGTTATAGCTCATGTATTGTTGATGGTATGAGATTTCATATAAGGGAGCTTGATATGCAGTGGTGGACTCAAAATAGTGAAATTTTGACATTGAAAACTGATGAAGATAATGAGATTGAATATTATGGTATCATTTCCGACATTATACAGTTAAGATATGGGTCAAAATGATTTGTTTATCTATTTAAATGCCAATGGTGAGATATCAGCAATAATATGATGGGTATTCATAAAGATGCATGCTTCACAAGCATCAACTTTACGAGAACATGGTATCAATCGGATCTTTTCATACTTGCTAGTCAGGCAAAACAGGTATTATACTTAAAAGATATGAGATATAAGGGTGAATGACATATTATACAAAAGATTGCACCAAGGGGGTTTATGACATAGATGTTCATTCCAAAATAGAAATAGATGGGGATTTCTTTCAGGAGGAACAGAGGAACAAAATACAGCTTACTTGGGATAGTACAGTATCAACATTGGAAGCACATCTTCTTTGACTAGGGATGATGTGCAACCCAATAATATTGATGTTAGCGAATTAAATCTAAACATGTTGGAGGATCATGATGACAGTGATGACAACTTTATAAATGATGAAGAGAAAGATTATACATTGATGGATTACGATGATGAAGATGTTGATAATCCTCCTGATGAAGATACAGACATTGATTGATAATATGTAATTTTTCAAGAAACTCATATGTCTTAAATTTCATATATCATTTAGTATTGATATAATTTTTATTAAATATTATATTATCTCTAATATATTATTTGATACAGATATGGCACTAGGAGGACGACCCCGGAGGCTTGCACGAGGAGATGCCGGTGCATCGACTTCTCCTGATGATCAGACGGTCACACTAGCTAGTCCAGATTGATTTTACATATTATAATTTTTTATAATTAATTTACTTTAATTTTTTATTATTTATAAATAACTAATTTTAAGTTATGCCACTAGGAGGACAATCTGATCGGGGGGACCGACATGGAGATGTCAGTATCTCTTCATCATCTCATCAGTACACTATTAGTGAGGCAAGCACATCATCTCCTATCATAGATTATTTTTTTATGTTATATTTACTTTAAATTTTTATCATGTATAAACAACTAATTTTAAGCTTTATATTTTATTGCAACTACTAATACTATGATTAGACGGACACGTGGAGCTACCAGAAATGAGAAGCTAGAGGAGTGGAGGAGGGCACATCCCAAGCAAAGGATGAGGATTGTCATCCCACTGAGATATGTCATGCCAGTAGAGCACCATGTCAGGGATCCGTACGTGTGCGAGGTAGGTATTATTATCCATTTGTACGCTCTCCTGATGCTGACTGATTGGTGCAGAGTTACAAGACCACAGCAGCAGGTCCTTCTTGACCATTTGCAGATAACTAAATATAATTTTTGATAATATGATTTTTTTTGATAAATCTCATATATTATACATTATTTTTGTAGCATGATTTTGATATTCAGGAGATTGATACCCCACATGTGCGGGAGGCTATCCTTTGGCATATGGGGCGATTGCTTAGAGGATTCAGATATGAGCTCCATACCCACTGGTAGGAGGTCTTTCAGGCACGTGGGGCGGTGACAGCATGTGAGACACCGCACAGAAGTGTATCACATCCCAACTGGGATCTCCTCTGCACCAGATATGAGGATCCTACATATCGAGTATAATTATTATGTATAATAAAAATATTAATTATTGAATTAATATCTTATTGTAATATGTTTACTAATATCTTCATTATATTTGTTTATTAGGCCTACTGCAATAAGGCCTCATAGAGCAGGTCGAGGCTTATGGTGATGTATTATAGTGGATCAAAATCATTTGCACAGTATCAGTATGAGCTGGTAAGTATACATACATATATTTTTAATGATTTGTTAGCGTATATCTGTATCAATATACTTACATTCATAAATTTTAGAGGAACATTGAGACAGGATAGTTGCCCAGGCGGATTGACGTCTACCAAAGGATCCATCATCGAATGACGGGCGAGTGGCTTCCTAGGACTAGGGAGAGACATGTGAGTATTAAGTGATTAAGTTATATTTTAATTTCATTATAAAGTTTAGACTTTTGATTATATTTATTTTTTTCTTTAATTAGGATCGTATGATGGAGATACGATCCCAGCTCCCAGCTAAGAGCTCTACCCCATCCACAGATGACGATATCTATGATAAGGTGCTCGGTAGGAGACCTAGCTATGTTACGGGATTGGGATATGGAGTTATGGCTCCTAGCTCCTCTCGAGCAGCACATGTTTCTTATGATGCTCGTCTGCATGAGGCGGAGAGGAGAGATGCTGAGATCGAGAGGAGACATTAGGAGGAGATAGTGGACCTACGGTGGGCCAATGCCGAGCTTTCATCCCAACTTCAGACATTTGGGGTGAAGCTCGATGAGTTATGTCACCGTATGCCTCCCCCACCGACTTTCGATGTTTCTGCTGATGCTTATGATCAGGACTCCACCGATAATGATGATGTGCCTCCCCCACCAATATTATTTTATATTTTTTTTAAATTAATATATTTTTATCATTTATATTAGATAATTAGTTTGCTAACTTAATTTTTTAATTTAATGTAGGTTTATGATATGTCACCATCTTTATTTTATTTTATTATATTTTTTTTAAAAGAACATATAGTATGTACAACATTTTGTATATGTACATATTTTTTTTATATGAATGTTTTAAAGTGAATGAATTTAATTTTGGGATGCATTTATTTGTTATGTGGTTGTTATATCTTATGTTATCTGTTATGTGGATGTTATATGGATGTCTACATATTTTAAAAAATTCATATAAATAAAATTATTTTTTTTTTAAAAAAAATATTTATCGATGCAAAAAAAATATAGGTAAAGATAAATAGCGATGACACTTATCATCAGTAAATAAGGATAATCATCATTAATTATCATGCCAGCATGCCACTTTTAGCCATGCTTAAATAAACATTGCTAAATATTTACCGACATAAATTAACATAGTAAAATTCAATATAAACAGTCGCCAAAAAGCATCCTAGTATGTCACCTTTAGCCATGCTTAACTATTATCGACATAAATTTACGTTGCCAAATATTTTTTTGATATTTAATTTTCATCACAAAAAATATATTTTCAACTATTAGTTTTTATCGGTAAAAATATTTTTTCCGACGTAAGTTTCCATCGGTAAAAATATTTTTGCCAATGTTTATTTTATGTGGGTAAAATATTAGCGATGATAAGTTAACATCGATAAATATTTTTTTTTTCGACGACTATTTTGCATAGGTAATTAATTGCTGATGTTTAATTAAACATTGATGAATCATATTTTTGTCGACAAAAATTTTTAAACGTCGGCAAATGGAATCAACGATGACACTTTTGTCGATGTTTCTTTTTCGATGCATTTTACATCGGTGGATGTATTTAGCGATGCTTTTGCAAGATTTAGCTACGTTTTGTTTTCATAGCTAATTACCTTTTCTCTTGTAGTGTGAAGTCCACCATAAGGTAGGGGACCCAGAAGTCCATCTCGTCAATGATGCTCATCGCCACGATCTCGACCCCCACCAAATAAATTCATAAATTATATTTCTTTGAATGCTTCTAAAGCTTAAGTTTTGATAGAGATCAAAGAACATCTACCTAAACCATCTGTGATGAGCGCTAGGGTTCGCGATCGATGCAAGTACTATCTCTATCATAATAATTATGGCCATGACACCGAGGACTACATCCAGCTTCAGGATGAGATTGAAGATATGGTTCGAAGGGGGAGGCTGGATCACTTCATCCATAGAATCAAGGCCAGCCCTCCTCGATCACCTCTTCATGAAGAATGATCTCATCATGAAGAACGACCTTGGCAAGATTGATCCATAACAAATGAGAACCCTCTGTTAGCAGAAATTATTAATGTCATTACTAGGGGCATTATGGTGGAGAGGAGATTGGAATAGCCAAACCTACAAAGAAGCAAAAGATTGAATAGCCAATAACTTTTCATGAAGAAGATGTTTAGGGACTTCAATTTTTGCACAATGATGTGGTGATTTTGTCTGTTAATAGTGCAAATTATGATGTACACTACATATTAGTTGATAATGAAAGTTTGGCTAATATTTTATTTTATAATATTTTTATTTGGATGAGAATTGATTCTTGTCATCTCCAAAAATTAGGCCTGCCTTCAGCGGGTTTCACTAGCTAACTGGTGCTGATTGAGGGGGTTGTCACCTTAAAATTAATAGTGAGATAGACCCCAAAAAGATCATCCACCCTTGTCGATTTTCTTATTGTCTGAGCCCCATCTGCCTACAATGCCATTTTAGGGCACCCAAGCCTGAACTCCCTATGAGCAATAGTTTGACTTATTATTTAAAGATGAAGATCCCTATAGAGATGGGAGTGGGTGAAGTCCAAGGTGACCAAATTCTAGCTCAACAATGCTATAATATTGCACTTCGAGGGGCAAAAATTTTAGAGACATATCCACTTGATGGGCTTGATACCCGCAATGAATTAGTTGAAGAACGTGGAAGACCGGTGGAGGAGCTCATGATGATCCCCTTAAATGATGGAAAAAAGGTACATACAATGCAAATTAGCTCCAATCTAGATCGGGTAACACAAAATAACCTGATTTTCATTTTGCAAGAAAATGCAGATATGTTTGCTTGGATCCCAGTAGATATGTCAGGAATCAATTCGGAGGTGATGACACATCGGCTGAATGCTCAATCGATGTTTTGGCCCATCAAACAAAAAAGAATAAACTTCACCCCAAAGTAGTAAAAGCCAATTATAGAGGAAGTTGGCAAATTACTGACGGTTGGATTCATCTGAGAAGTGTTATACTTAGAGTGGATTGCAAATGTGATTCTTATGATAAAAATAAATGAAAAATGGTGGATCTGCATCAACTTCATTGATCTTAATCAAGTTTACCCAAAGGACAGCTATCCTTTATCCTTGATTGATCAATTGATTGATGTGACTTTAGGCCATGAACTCACCTTCATGGACATGTTTTCTAGATATAATCAGATATGGATAGCACCAGAAGATGAGGAGAAAATGGCCTTTATTATTGATTGAGATCTTTATTATTATGGGATAATTCTTTCGATTTGAAAAATATAGGTGCTACATATCAATACTTGATAAATAAAATATTTAAAAAATAGACTGGATGAAATATGGAGGTTTACATAGATGATATGCTTGTTAAAAATAAGGTCTCACTGACTTAGACCTTGAAGAAACCTTTGCTACTCTCCGAAAGTACCAAATGAAGTTAAAGAAGTGTGCCTTCAGAGTAACTTTCGATAAATTCTTGAAATTTATGGTGTCTAGTGGAGGGATTGAGGTGAACCCCGGAAAAATTCGAGCTATCCATGAAATGCATCCATTAAGAATAGTAAAAGATATGCAACATCTTATTGACAAGGTAGCAGCATTAAACTAGTTCGTCTTAAAGTTGGCTAAATGTTGTCTTTCCTTTTTCGAAGCTTAAAAGCAATCCAAGAATTTTTAGTGGATTGAAGAATGTCAACAAGCATTTGAAGAATTACAGAATTACCTTGACTCTGCACCAATATTAAGCAAATCGAGGCCTAATAAAGAACTTTATTTGTATTTAGTAGTCTCCCCAGCTATCATTAGTGTTGTATTGGTGCAAGAGCAGGAAAAAATTTAAAAGCCAATTTATTATATCAGTCAGATTCTACGTGATGCAGAGACTAGATATGTTCGATTAGAGAATCTCCTCTTCACCCTTATTATCGCAACTCGAAGACTTCATCTTTACTTTCAGGCTCACTCTATTGTGGTTTTAACCAATCAACCTCTCAAAGCTATGATGTATCAATCAGATACTTTTGGATGGTTAGCAAAGTGGGCACTCAAGCTTGCTGAGTTCGAAGTAGAGTTTCAACTCCGATCTTCTATCAAAGCACAAATTTTAGCAGACTTTATTAGAGAATATACTATTCCTAAAGAGCTAGAAGCCTATGAATTTGTTCAAGAAAAAGTAGAACCCCTTGCATAAACTTTTTTAACAGAATTAGAAGAATATTGGACTTTATACATTGATGGTTTATCCAGTTCTACTGGTTTAGGCATAAGTGTACTAATATCAGAACCTGAGGACTTCACCATAGAGTATGCATTGCTATTCAATTTTTCAACCACCAATAATGAAGTTGAGTATGAAGCCCTTCTAGTTGGATTGAAAGTCACAAAGGAGCTTGGAGTATATAAGTTGAAGGCATATATTGATTCCCAATTAGTGGCAAAATAAGTTAAAGAGGAATATGAAGCTCGAGAAAAGAAATATGAAGAAATATCTACAAAAAGTAAAAGAGTTATCTTTGGCTTTGCTCGACTTTAGCATTCAACATATATCTTGATGTTAGAATTCTCGAGCCGACGTGCTATCTAAGTTGGCATCTTCTATACCAAAAGATTTCCTTCAAAAGGTATTCTTTGAAGTTTTGAAGAGTTCAGCTATTGAAGAATCAATCCCTGTTCTACAAGTTGAGGATAACCCTTGCTGGATGGATCCTTTTATCGAGTTCTTGTGAGATAGGACAGTCCCCCCAGACTCAAAAGAAGCGAGAAAATTTAAGTTCCAAGCACCTTGTTATCTACTATATGAGGGAAAGCTCTACAAATGATCTTACTCTCTCTCACTTCTTAAGTGTCTATGCCATTTGAAGTAGATTATGCATTAAAAAAGGTTCATGAAAGGATATGTGGAAGTTATATTGGCACTAGAGCATTATCATGCAAGATACTTCAGCAAGGATACCACTGGCCTACTATGCTGAAGGATGTGAAAAACTACGTTCGATGTTGTGATCGCTATATATCAAAGAAATGCTAATGTGCAACATTGGCTAGCCATCCCACTAGGTCGGATCAATTTTCCTTGGCCTTTTGCATAGTAGGCCATGAACATCCTAGCTTGTACTTTTCATCAGGCATTAGATCAAAGAAAATTTTTATTGATGGCAATTGATTACTTCATGAAGTGGGCAGAAGCTGAAGCACTCGCTAAGATCACTGAAACTAGATTGAAAGACTTCATATGGAAGTCAATCGTTTGCCATTTCTATTTGCCCAAGACCTTGATTATTGATAATGGCCATCAGTTTTTTGGTTCTAAATTAGTTGACTTCTGCTAGAATTTCAAAATTTCTCAATATTTTGTCTTAGTTACACACCCACAAACAAATGGAGAGGTCGAGGTAATGAACAGAACTTTGTTGCAAGGTTTGAAGGCTAGGATGGATCAAGCTAAAGGATTATGGACAGATGAGCTATATAGTGTACTTTGGGCATATTGAACCACTCAAAGAACACCCATAGGTGAAACTCCTTTTTCTCTTGTCTTTAGCATGGAAGTAGTTATTCTAGTAGAAATTGAACTCCCCTCACCACAAATAGAGAACTATGATGATCAGACTAATGTAGAATGACTTTGGGTGAACCTGGATTTGCTTGATGAAGTTTGAGAAGGAGCTTGAGTTTGGATGGCTGCATATCAATAAAAGATGACTAAATACTACAACTCCCACATCAAAGGAAAAAAAAATTTAAAGTTGGTGATCTGGTTCTATGGCGTACTAAGGCATCTCAACTTTTTGACCGAGGCAAGTTGTCTTTTAATTGGAAAGGTCCATACTTAGTAGAAGAAGTCATCTGACCTGGAATCTATCTTTTGAAACAACTAGATGGAGCACATCTTCCTCGCCCATGGAATTCAAAAAATTTATGGAGATATTCTTAATAATGTATTGATGTTACTCATTTATATAATAAAATTTTTATTTAGATGATTTTTTTGTAGAACATAATTATTTTTCAAATATCATAAAACCTCGACAATTAGGAAATAGAGGCTAACCACTTTAAGACCCCAAAGGCCTAGTTTGCCCTTTAACAAACCAATGCCCGAAGATCCTAATTAATCAAGAAGTGGGGGCCAACCACTTTAGAACCCATGGAGGCCGAGTTTATTCTTCAGTGAACTAACATCCAAAGACCTCGGTAGTTAGAAAGCATGGGCTAACCACTTTACGACCCCTGAAGGCCAAGTTTGCTCTTTAGCGAATCAATGTTCGGAGACCCTAATTGATCGAGAAGTGGGGGCTAACCATTATAGGACCCCTGAAGGCCAAGTTTGCCTCAAAGTTTAATTAATCAATAAGTAGAGGCTAACCAATGAGGACCTCCAAAGTGAGAAAATAAAAATCCTACATTGCACCTCCAACAACTTATTGACATAGTCACGTGCCAACGATCCAAGCATAAATAAATTTCAAACTAAAGTTGTGTAGAAATAAAGAGATTCATATAAGAAAGGTACATTAGAAATTTTCATTTCAATCTGATTACAATGTTTCTAGCTACAATGCTAAAATAGGTTTGCTATGAAGTACTTCGGCTAATTGAACTTCAGTGTCGGGCATGTCAAAACCCTTAGATTTAGTATCTTAAGAAGGTTGCAGGTGTCTACTTTAGAAAAGAGTAATGTTACCTGAGCCTTACACTCTCCAAAGCCAGCTTTGATTGTCGGAGTGATTGAAGAAGCTATCTAAACCTTCGCTTCGGAATGAACAACATTGGCTAAAGCTTCATTATCCTGGATCTATTTTTCAATAGATTTTCTTGCTTCTTCATTATCTAAAAATTTAATATGGAGGTCTACTACTTTCTTCTATTCTTGGTGCGGACACCAGTTCGTAAGCCACCATCTAGCTTGACTAATAACTGTATCAATAAGAGTTCTCATACTTTAATAAATTATTTTTAATACATTAGCAGCTACTATTTTGGATTACCACATGTGCCACTTGAATGCCACCTCTACACTGCATCATCACTTGAGTTGGAGCCTTGATGGACCCCTGATACCGCCCAAAGGATAGTCTCAATTTCCTAGCTTGTGCCATTAAAAAGTCTTAAAAGATTAGCCCAAAAAGTCTACATGAAAACTATTGATTGGTGCGAGACATGATCTAAGTTTATCACAAGATGGTGCCACCTATATGATTAGCTTGTTAGAGTTTGATTTATTTTGAACTATTAGTATTTGAATTATTTTAGACTTATTTTTTTATCTATAAATACCTATGTATTCAAGCTCTTAAGGAATAATAAAAATGAATGAAAAAAATTAAAGATGTTGCTTTCTTATCCAATCTAGAGATCCTCTTTCCCCCTCTTGATTTCTTCCTCTCTTCTTCTGAGTTTTTTCTCTCTATGCCTGAACTCATCTCTATGCCAAGATTAAAACCACCATCCCTCTACACACCATCTACTATCCAAAATATCGATCTGGAGTAATGCTTGAAGATGTCTTGATTCTAAATTCATGAAGTTCTTCTATGGATTGGGATCGCAACCGCCTGCAACAATCTAACTTCTCTAAGATCGAATCGAGCGATCATCTAAGTGAAATTTTTATAGATCTATTGCAAAGATCATTATTATTGGTAAGTAAAATTTATGTTTTTGAATTTTCTTAGATCTGAATCTGAATTGTGAAGCCTAATCAAGAAGAAAATTTCTCAATCACCTTCGATCCTAGATTCTTAAAAATTAAAAAAGGATAGCTATACATGCTAGAAAGATCTTCTTGCTTTAATCAATACTTTTCTTTTTTGAAAGTTTAGATCTTGTTAAATTTGCTTCTGTTTATTATTTTTTTTTTAAAAAAAGTTGCATCTTCATCCGCATACCCATCCTACATCAGATTTGGTATTAGAGCCTAGGTTTTGATTAGGTTTTACATTCTGCACTATTTTCTATTACGCACAGTGGTCCTTGAGAAATTTATTTTTAATCATAAAAAAATTAAAAAATATATAATTTTTACTATTTTGGTAATCTTATTTGATAGGAAATCCGCTCCTAAAATTTCTCTTTGAAATTATATCGTTTTATTCTCCGAAACTATCTAAAAACCCCATTGTTCGTGTACAAGACTTTATTCTATGTAGGCAGCAGAAGAAAATTTATAATTTATTATATAAGAATTCAAAATTTATAAAACTTATTTTGCTGGAAACTAGATTCGTAGGATTTTAAATTTTGATTATTTGATCTGAGTCTATGATTAAGATCATTTATGAATTTGATCCACAAGACTGAACTTATTCTGCTGAAATTTTGGTTGTGCTGCATTGCATTATTCATAACTTAATTAAGGGCATGCCCATTATTATAACATAAGATGGAGATTTTATCATCCTTTCTTAGCCCATAAACCACCAACTTGCATCTTACAATCCAAACTTTAATTTAAAATTAATTAGACATCGATCCTAAGATTTAACTGAGTTAGTTTATGTGATTCGTTGAGACTTAGTGTGAGTTGAGTCTATAATCCACTCTCAAAACTGGTGTCTAAGGAAAGTGATAAAGAGGCAAATATCAAAGCAAGCTCATGGTTCTCTAATTAGGTCCTTGCGAGAGAAAAAGGAGCCTTTCACGACTACACCTCTTATCTAGCTGATTGATAGAATTGGGCAGTAGATTCAGTTCGTGCTTTATTCGATTCATTGTGCATCAAACTTTAGGTCTAGGCAACCCTTAGACTTATTATATTGCATGCATATCAGAGCTGGAATTGAGTACCCATCCATGTTGGATCAACCAAGTCCAAGCAGTAATCCTATGATGGAGGCCATCATAGAGAGACTATAGAATTAAATCTAGAGACACTGCCAGTGCTTTTAGTCTGGACTAAGCAGACCCGACCTCAAGGTTTAAAGTTAGATCTACAAGTAGGTTAGCACCTAAAAGGTTGACCCTAGCGTGAACCTATTGACCTAAATGATCGAATAGTAAGCAGTACAAAAATTGATGTACCTAGCTTTGATGGACATTTAGATCCAAAGAAATATTTAGACTAAAAAGCGGGTATGGACCACTTCTTTGAGTAGTACGATATGACTGAAGGTAGGAAGATTCGGTATGCTAAGAAGAAATTATTAGATCAGGCCAAGCTGTATTGGCATAATGTTCAGGTTCTAATTGAACACCATAGGCATGAACCTATAGAGACTTGGATAGAGATGAAGGAGAAACTGTGAGAGAAGTACCTACTTGTGTCTTATAAGCAATGATTGATGGACCAGTGACAATGACTAACCCAAGGTAACCGACCCGTATCAGAATATATAGCCAAATTTGATAAATTTCAGATACGGTGTGGTGTTAACGAGGATAGACTTGTGATCCTTTCTAGATTTAGAGCCGGGCTACGTGAGGAACTACAATGTAAGCCTTATTTGCAAGAAGTTATGACTTTAGATCATTCAATACAGATAGCGTAGGATGTTGAGAGGTACCTCATCTTAAATAGTTTTGAAGGATCGAGCTTGTTCGATCAATACCCCTCAGGGCTTTGACATAACTAAGTTGACC
>QRFJ01001941.1:179246-198164 GCA_006176705.1 Cocos nucifera | reverse complement strand
TTTTTTTGAGAGTGGCCTTCTTCTTCGGCTCTGCCTTCTTCTTCTTTTCTCCTTCCACCTTCTGCTTTTTCGTAGACTTCTTTTTCTTTCCAGAAGACTTTCTTTTGGAAGAAGTTTGTTCCATAGCAAGAATTAAGCCTTTAGAACCTTTCATAGAAAACTCAGCAGTGACTAGCATGTTTGATAATTCGGCCAAGGAATTTTGAAGTTTATGGATGTGGTAATTCATGATGAATTCCCCATATACATCAATCAAGGATTGCAGAATAACATCGTTCTATAGATCCAAGTCTAACTTCACATCGAGCTTCTCAAGCTCTTCCAAGTTCTTGATTATCATCAGACAGTGATCTTGGACTGACTGCCCATCATGCATCTTAGCCTTATAAAGTTATTTCGTTACTTGATACTTGGCTGCACGACTCTATTCACCAAACATCTCTTGCAGGTCAGTCAATATTTGGCAAGCAGTCCCGATATCTTCATGTTGACACTGAAGCTCATCAGACATTGAGCCCAACATGTAATATCTGGCCTTATTATCTTCATCTATCCATTTTTTCAGAGACGCTCTCTGTTCAGTGAATGGACAGGCTGGTAAGGTGGGAGGGTCCTGGTCCAATACATGAGTTAACTTCTCAAAATCCAAAATGATTTTGTAGTTCCTGAGCCAATCTTTATAATTGGGTCCGGTCAGTCTATGTGTGTCCAAGATACGTGCTAATGGGTTGGACGCAGACATTTTCATGTAGAGAGTCAAAGATTCTAGTTAGATACTGTAATTATGACTTGATCAATTTGTTTAAGAATTTTATTTTTAAACAAATTAGCTCCCACTATTTTCTTGGATCCCTACACTTTCTCTATAGAGATGTGAAAATCTTCATGATTAATGATTTCTAGTAGGGTGGTGCGGTCTCACCAACTGACTCATCACCTCACCTAACAGTTATTGGTGATGGGTTAGCCAATGAGTGAACAACTCTTGTTCAATGATTCTCTAATCATGGTGCACCCAAACTTGATCTCTAATTCATGAATCTCACCGTATTTAGAATATTGATCCACTCCTTAGTTAAGTTAGGTCCACCATTTGCACAGACTGGATTCCTAATTGAGTCTCTCACCGTATCCAAAATATTGAGCCCAACTCATCCTCCAGCCCATAGCATCCAATGCCTAATAGATATGGTTGCATCTTCCCAGTGCAACTAAGCCACTGTATCCAATTGAGGACAATCAACCCCAGAAATGGCCCATACATCTACAATGGTGGAAGACCTCAGACTTAATCTTTTCTTAGGGAGAATTGATTTAGGTCTCATTAAACTAGACTTATCATAGTCAAAACAATTATGACTAACCTAATGGCATGGGTTAGCTTGGATGATTGAGCACCTCAAATCAGAACTGAGTCAACAGATTGGCCCGGTAAGTGAGACCGGTGGAAGGGATATGCCATTAACTCGTACAAGAATGCATTCTGGTTGAGTAGCTCTCAATTAAAAATCAATTGATCGTATGTGTGAAACTTACCTTAGACACCAAATTGTTTAGCCAGAACCAATTGGGTTAGCCTACAATCCAGACTCTAACCTCTGAGCCTAATTAGGTCTTGCTTGATCGTGACTCGATCTTGACCCAGACTTAATCCTGTTAGGTTGGTCAATTTAAGCATTGTTGATCCCATCTAACCAACTCTTGATTCGGTTTGATCAACCGCTTAGACCTAATTGAGCTACCCAAGCCCGAACCCAGTATTATGAATATGTCTTAGATCTAAAATTCTCAATTTTAGACCTAATTAATATTCCATAATCTTAATTCTTAATTATGTAGGGTTGATAAACAAAATATGCACAATAAATCCTAGGGTTTCAGGATCTAGGGTTTTGCAGAAAGTATGTTTTGGGTTTCTGATTAAGGATGAATGCGCAGCACCCCTACACATCATAAGAATATTCCATCGGATGGGAGGAGAGGGCCTTTAAACCCTTCTTTATTCTTATGATCGGACGGCTAAGAGGAATGCCATAATCAGGAACATATAATACTACAAAATAGTTTTAGATCTATATCATATATCTCATATACAAATTAGATCAAATTATGGCATGTATCGAATCATGCATATTTTCAGATCTAAATTATCTCATAATAATCTAAAAAATTAGGTTAAATTGATCTTATCAAAATAAACTCTAATCTAGATAACTATGTAGAACTATTCTACAACTAGTCTAGGCATGCATCAATCATATCTCATATGATGTTAAAATTAAATAATTTTTATTTACTATTTCTTAGATGTTATTATAATAATTATAATATCAAAAAATAATAAATAAATAGATCTAAAATATGATTTAGTCAAATTAAATTATAAACATGCAAGACTATTCTATAGAACTATTCAATTTTAGAACTAGTCATGCATATTTTCTAATCTTAGACCCAAATTATTTAACTTTAATTTTTCTAATTTTTGATCTGATCACATATCATGTGATATCAAAAATTACTTATTTTTTAATTAAAATAAATTTGAAATTAGATCTAAATGCTTTAGAACCTTGGCTTTGATACCAGTTGAAGAAAATCCTGATTTTTCAGATCAGGTTGGTTCAGATCTGATCGGATCAAGAGATATATTTCAAAAATTTTTTTCTTTGATCTAAATCAAATCTGAGATATTTCAAATCTAATTTTTATTATTTTAATAATTAAAATAAAATATAGATAAATTAACTCATATTTAATTTACCTTGATGTAGGGTAATCCTATTACACGTTGATGATCCTGTAAGCAGCGGAAGGTTTTGGATCTAGCCACGCAAGTGCCTGGCCTCTATCGATATCCACTCAGGCTAGTTCTGATGATCTTCTTCTTCTTTATCACGTCTCCAAAAATCAGATCTAAAACTAATTTGGAGGATCTTCAAAACAACTTTCGAACATCAGCAGTTCTCCTTTGCAGCAGCGCAGCCTTCTAACTTTCTGTCGCCTTTACACCAACCAAGATCCCAAAAATCTTTGGGCATGGAGAGGAGAGGGAGAAGATGAGCTTGGCATGGAGGAGGAAGAAAGAGGCAGCCTTGGGGCATGGAGAATTGTGTTCTTTTTTTGAGTTGGGCGTAGGGTCTTATTTATAGACTATGCGTGATCCAACTCCTCTTCTTGCCAACCAATTACAACCCTTCATGAAATCAGATCAAAATATGATTGGTGGGAATAAAGTCTCTTAGATTCATCCTTAGATGGTGCCTAAGACCAATCAAAGTTGGTTCTTAGGAGGAGTCTAATCGGAATCCAATAAGGAGATGGAGTCCCTATCCAATAGGGACTCCTGGGAGCCTCAAACTTAGGTGCACGCCACCCTTGGCGTGCGCGCTCCTCCTTGCTAGTTTCTGGCAGGAGGACAAGCCCCCACCAGCTCTCCAATAGGTGCGTGACACATGGATAGAAGTCAAAGTATCAACGGTCAACATTTGATCAGTCAAAGGTCAACTTTTGACCAAAGTCAAAGGACGAGAAATGGCAGCTGACCAAAAATGGCATGTATTGTCTTACAAAATAAGACAACCCTTTTCTGACCTAGACAGGCTCTAGTTAGACCAAGTGAAGGCCTCTGATCAAGCACAAACTCCATTGGCTCAATCAGGATAACTATTTATGATAGTAAAAGAAGAACGTTAGGTTCAATCGAGTGCTAGCACGATTTCTTTGAAACTAATTGAATCTCATTCAGATCAATTGAACTGGATCAATTCAATTGATGATGTCATGATCTCTATCATCGACATCTTCGAAACTCCTTTCGATGGATCAGAACTCTTCTGATTCAAACAGCTGGAATGATCGATCATCTAAATCATTCTAATTGCTCGCAAAATCCACCAGTGACACCTAGCAGTATATGGTGGCAACCCATCAGAGCTAAATGTGAACCTCTTGGTGCAGCTACCTGTGTGATTAAGTTCTTCTATCTTGAGCTCCGATCAGATTAGGGTTAAGGTGAACTCGTCGAACCCTAGTTTCTATCATATGATGTAATCATTTGATTCAAGTCCGATGTGAAAACCTAAATAGAAACTCTTTCTATTATTTCACTCTGCCATGGCCATGGGCTTCTGGACTTGATTCTCATGATCATCATAGGGCTGCTCCTCTACCACCGAGGTAGATAGATTCCATCTTGATGCAATCCGGTTCCTACAATGAACATGCTATAGCCAACATACACCTCAGGATTTCGATTGGCTAGGAGACTGAGTTATGGTGTAGTCAAACTAGAACACCCTCAAGGTGAACTACCGATGCACCTCAGGTCAATGAACCAGACACACCACTACAGCATCGAGTCAGTCATTGATAAGAAGGTAGACTTCCTAATGACTACTCGAGTTGGTCACGCTCAGTGCCCTCATTCTCTAACGAGTACCTGTACTCTCGCTCTGGTGTCTCCACATTATAGACTCAAGACTCATTTACTAAAGTGAAGCAATTGTACACCAATCTTCTGGATCAATCATTATCCTCGTGATGTCCTATGGTTGGGAGCATTTTATGAGTTAATAATGATTATTCATGTTTTAAATTTTCAACTCTTGAAAATATGAATTATCATTACCATTAACTCAAAGGATGTATCACAGATACTAAATACACATATGTGATAGAAAATAATCCATTTTATTGATTATAGTTAAAAAAAATTACAACCTTTTGCCCCTAGAAGTATATTATAAGTGTTAGCCAATTCTGGCTTCTAGGGCACATATATCTAACAATCTTCCACTTGTCCTAAACCCAATTGGCTACAAGTCTAAGTCCCATCTTTTCAAGGTGGGCTTCAATTTTTTTGTTATCCGAATGGCTTTGTAAGTGGGTTTGCCGCATTGTCTACAGAATTGACTCTCTTGACCTCGACGTAACTCTTCCCGAGGTAATCGCGGATGAGGTGGTATCATCGCTCAATGTACTTGGATTTCTGGTAAGACCTCGGCTCCTTAGCAAGGGCTATAGTGCCATTGTTATCGCAGTACAGAGGAACGACATCTGATGGCATTACTCTGATTTCTACAGCAAACTTCTTGCACCAGAATGCTTCCTTCGCAGCCTCTGATGCAGCAATATATTCTGCTTTCATGGTGGAATCTTCTATCAAGGTTTGCTTGGAACTCTTCCAGCTGACAGCACCACCATTGCACACAAATAGACTCCCAAATGTCGACTTTCGATCATCTACATCGGACATGAAATTCGAGTCTGTGTATCCCTGGACTTGGAGTTCTCCATTACCAAAGACCAACATCATATCCTTAGTTCTTCTTAGTACTTAAGGATACATTTCATAGAAGTCCAGTGTTCTTCACCTAGATTTGACTGATATCTACTTGTGACACTCACAGCATGGGCTATATTAGGTCGTGTACATAACATGGCATACATGAGGCTCCCTATTGTAGAAGCATAAGGGATCTTGCTCATGCATTCTATTTCCTCAGGTGTGCTAGGGCACATCTTCTTGGAAAGATGAATACCATGTCTGAAGGGTATTAATCCCCTCTTAGAGTTTTTCATACTAAATCCTCTTTAGTACTTCCTCTATGTATATCTTCTATGAAAGTCCTAGCATCCTATTCGGTTTATCCCTATAGACCTTAATTCCTAGAATAAAGGATGCTTCACCTAGGTCTTTCATGGAGAATTCCTTGGACAACCATATTTTGACTGTCGTCAATATGGGAATATCATTCCCAATAAGGAGGATGTCATCCATGTACAATATGAGGAAGACAACAGTGCTCCCACTGACCTTTTTGAAGACACATGATTTCTCTTCATTTTTGATGAAACCAAATATTTTGATCACATCATTGAAATGAGTGTTCCAGCTCCAAGATGCTTGCTTAAGTCCATATATGGACCTTTGCAGCTTGCAAACCTTATGATCAGTATCACTGGATGTGAAACCTAGCGACTGTTCCATATAGATATCTTCCTCAAGATATCCATTTAAGAATGCTATTTTCACATCCATTTTCCATATTTCATTATCGAAATAGACTGCAATAGCAAGCAATGTGCGGATGGATTTTAGCATAGCCACCAGGGAAAAGATATCCTGATAGTCAATGCCTTCACATTGACTATAACCTTTTGCCACTAGTCTAGCCTTGAATGTCTCCACATTTTCATCTGCACCAATCTTTCTCTTGAAGATCCATTTACACCCAATAGGTACTATACCTTCTGGTGGATCTACTAAGGTTCAGACTTTGTTTGAGTGCATCGAGTCAATTTCTGACTGCATTGCCTCTAGCCATTTCTCGGAGTCGATATCTGATATCGCCTCGTTGTAGGTTTTGGGATCATCACCATGAGCACCATTACCTACGAGGAACATTTTCTCTACTTCCTCTGAAATAATACCTAAGTATCTTTCAAGGGGATGGAAAACTCTTTTCGATCTACGAGGTGGAGGAGGTAGTGTTCTTATTGGCTCAACCTGATTTGGTTCCAATTGGTCCTTAGCTCATTATACTTATGAGACTTTCTCATCAAGCTTAATCTACTTTCCAATGCCGCTATCTTGAATAAACTATTTTTCAAGAAAGATGGCATGTCGACTCACAATCACATTATGGTCTTCTAGAATATAGAAATAGTATCCTAATGACTCTTTAGGATATCCTATGAATCGAGCTTTGAAGGACCTAAACTCTAACTTGTCTGCTTGTTGTCTTTTGACATGAGTCGGATAACCCCAAATTTTGGGATGACTCAGACTTGGTTTCTTATCGTGCCATATCTCATACGGTGTGGTAGGAACGATTTTAGAGAAAACTCTATTCAGTAGATAAATTGAAGTTAACAATGAGTGTCTCCAAAGAAAATTAGGAAGGTCTGTGAAGCTCATCATGGATTGGACCATATCCAATAGAGTCTGATTTCTCTATTCTAAAACCCCATTGAGTTGAGGTGTTCCTGGTGGAGTCCATTGAGAGACTATGCCATTTTTCTTGAGATAGTCTAGGAATTCCCGGCTAAGGTATTCACCTCCTCGATCTGATCGAAGAACCTTAATGGATTTTCCAGTTTATTTTTCTACTTCATGTCTGAATTCTTTGAACTTTTCAAAAGCTTCAGACTTGTGTCTCATAAGATACACATACCCATACCTAGACAGATCATCGATAAAGGTAATGAAGTAGACAAAATTGCCTCTAGTCCGGCACATCAAATGGGCCGCACACATCAGTATGTACTAGGGCAAGGAGATCTGTGGCCCTTTCCCCATGTCCTAACAAAAGGGAGTTTAGTCATTTTGCCTTGAAGACAAGATTCACAAGTTGGATATGACTCGAAAGTCAATGGACTCAATAGCCCATTTTTCTTCAATTTGTTGATCCTATCTTCTGCTATATGACCTAATCTCAGGTGCCATAGATATCTGTCATTTGGACTATCCCTAGGTCATTTGGCATTCACGTTTTGCTCGATAGTTAGAAATAGATACATCAATATGTAGCTGATAAAGACCATTAATAAGGAAACCATTTGCAATTTTATTTCTTTCATAAAGAATGTTACAATGGTCCTTAAAGAAGGTAATCACATAGCCTTCTAGTGCTAAGCATGAAACAGAAATCAAATTCCTGCTAGCTGCAGGCACATAATAACAGTCTTTCAAAACTAAGTCTAAACCAGATGGTAATCGAAGAGGGTATGTTCCCACTGCCACTGCAGCAACTCTTGCTCCATTTTCCGATGCGTAGGATCATGTCTCCATCCCTCAGCCTCCTGCTATCCTCAAGACCCTGCATAGAAAGTGCACAGATGAGCACTAGAACCAGAGTCAAGCACCCAACTGGATGCAGAAGAAATCATAAGGTTAGACTCAATAACGAGCATACCTCCAGAAGGACCTTCCTTCTTGTTCTTCAGGGTGGCCAGGTAAGTAGGGCAGTTCCGCTTCCAATGGCCGTCGCTGTTGCAATGGAAACACTTTCCTTTGACCAGTCGACCTTCTTCTTCGACTTCTGCCTTCTTCTTCTTTGATCTCCTTCCACCTTTTGCTTTTTCGTACAGACTTCTTTTTCTTTCCATAAGACTTTCTTTTGGAAGAAGTCCGTTCCATAGCAAGAACTGAGCCTTTAGAACCTTTCATAGAAAGCTCAGCGGTAACCAGCATATTCATTAATTCGGCCAAGGAATTTTGAAGTTTATGCATGTGGTAATTCATGATGAATTGCCCATATGCATCAGTCAAGGATTGCAGAATAATATCGTTCTGCAGATCCAAGTCCAACTTCACACCGAGCTTCTCAAGCTCTTCCATGTCCTTGATCATCATGTCAGACAGTGATCTTGGACTGACTGCCCATCACGCATCTTAGCCTTAAAAAGTCATTTCGTGACTTGATATTTGGCTGCGCGACTCTGTTCACCAAACATCTCCTGCAGGTGAGCCAACATTTGGCGAGCAGTCCCGATATCTTCATGTTGGCGCTGGAGCTCATCAGACATCGAGCCCAACATGTAGTATCTGGCCTTATTGTCTTCGTCAATCCATTTTTCCAGAGACGCTCTCTGTTCAGTGGATGGACGAGCTGGTAAGGTGGGAGGGTCCTGGTCCAAAACATGTGTTAACTTCTCTGAACCCAAAATAATTTTGTAGTTCCTGAGCCAATCTTTATAATTGGGTCCAGTCAGTCTATGTGTGTCTAGGATACGTGCCAGTGGGTTGGACGCAGACATTTTCCTGTAGAGAGTCAAAGATTCTAGTTAGATACTGTAATTTTGACTTGACCAATTTGTTTAGGGATTTTATTTTTAAACAAATTAGCTCCCACTATTTTCTCGGATCCCTACACTCCCTCTGTAGAGATGCGAAAATCTCCATGATTGATGATTTCTAGTGGGTGGTGCGGTCTCACCAACTGACTCATCACCTCACCTAACAGTTATTGGTGATGGGTTAGCCAATGAGTGAACAACTCTTGTTCAATGATTCTCTAATCATGGTGCACCCAAACTTGGTCTCTAATTCATGAATCTCACCGTATCCGAAATATTGATCCACTCCTTAGTTAAGTCAGACCCACCATTTGCATAGACTGGGTTCCTAATTGAGGTCTCTCACCGTATCCGAAAATATTGAGCCCAACTCATCCTCCAGCCCATAGCATCCAATGCCTAATAGACATGGTTGCATCTTCCCGGTGCAACTGAGCCACTGTATCCAGCCGAGAACAATCAACCCCGGGAAGGGCCCGCACGTCTACAATGGTGGAAGACCTCAGGACTTAATCTTTTCTTAGGGAGAATTGATTCAGGTCTCATTAAACTAGACTTGGCTTAGTCATAACAATTATGACTAACCTAGTGGCATGGGTCAGCTCGGATTATTGACCACCTCAGATCAGAACTGTGTCAACAGATATGGCCAGGTAAGTGAGACCGGTGGAAGGAATATGCCGTTAACTCGCACAAGAACGCATTCAGGTCGAGTAGCTTCCAATTAAAAACCAGTCGATCGTCTGTGCCAAACTTACCTTAGACACCAAATTGTTGAGTCAGAACCAATTGGGTTAGCCTACAATCCAGACTCTAACCTCTGAGCCTAATTAGGTCTTGCTTGATCGTGACTCGATCTTGACCCAGACTTAATCCTATTAGGCTGGTCAATTTAAGCATTGTTGATCCCATCTAACCAACTCTTGATTCGGTTTGATCAACCGCTTAGACCTAATTGAGCTACCCAAGCCCGAACCCAGTATTATGAATATGTCTTAGATCTGAAATTCTCAATTTTAGACCTAATTAATATTCCATAAACTTAATTCTTAATTAAGTAGGGTTCATAAACAAAATATGCACAATAAATCCTAGGGTTTCAGGATCTAGGGTTTTGCAGAAAGTAAGTTTTGGGTTTCTGATTAAGGACGAACACGCAGCACCCCTACACGTCATAAGAACACCCCATCGAATGGGAAGAGAGGGCCTTTAAACCCTTCTTCGTTCTTATGACCGGACGGCCAAGAGGAACGCCTTAATCAGGAACATGTCAATACTACAAAACAGTTATAGATCTATATCATATATCTCATATACAAATTTAGATCTAATCATGGCATATTTTGCATACATCTCATGTATCAAATAATCATGCATGTTTTCAGATCTAAATTATCTCATAATAATCTAAAAAATTAGATTTAAATTGATCTAATCAAAATAAATTCTAATCTAGACAATTATGTAGAACTATTCTACAACTAGTCTAGTCATGCATCTATCATATCTCATATGATATTTAAAATTAAATAATTTTTATTTGCTGTTTTATCAGATGTTATTATAACACTTATAATATCAGAAAATAGTAAATAAGAAGATCTAAAATATGATTTAATCAGATTAAATCAAAGACATGCAAAACTATTCTATAGAACTATTCTATTCTAGAACTAGTCATGCATATCTTCATGTTCTTAGATCCAAATCATTTAATTTTAATTTTTTTGATTTCAGATCTGATCACATCTCATGTGACATCTGAAATCACTTTATTTTCTAATTAAAATAAAATTAAAATCAGATCTAAACAATTTAGAACCATGGCTCTGATACCAGTTGAAGGGAAATCCTGATTTCCCGGTCCAGGTTCGTCTCAGATCTGATTAGATCAAGAGATATATTTCAAAAATTTTTTCTCTTGATCTCAATCAGATCTTGGATATGTTTCAGATCTAATTCTTATTATTTTAATAAATAAAATAAAATAAGATAAATTAAATCAAATTTAATTTACCTTGATTTGGGTAATCCTATTATTCCCTGTAGATGATCCTGATTGCAGCGGAAGGTTCTGGATCTTAGCCACGCAAGCGCCTGGCCTCTACCGGTATCCACTCAGGGTTGGATCTGGAGATCCTCTTCTTCTCTATCACACCTCCAAAAATCAGATCTGGATCTGATCTGGAGGATCTTCAAAACTCTTTTGAAGATCTGCAGTCGTCCTTTTGCAGCAGCGCAGCCTTCTTGCTTTTGATCGCCTTTCTCTGATCTGAGATCGCACCAACTAAGATCCAAAACACCTTTTGGACGTGGAGAGCAAGAGGGAGAAGAGAGCTATGGCATGGAGAAGGAGGGGAGAGGCAGCCTTGGGGCGTGGAGAATTGTATTCTTTTTTTGGGTTGGGCGCAGGGTCTTATTTATAGACCTCTTGCATGATCCAACTCCTCTTCCTCTCAACCAATCACAACCCTTTGTGAAATCAGATCTAAATCTGATTGGTTGGAATAGAGTCCCCTGGATTCCTCCTTAGATGGGCGCCTAAGACCAGTCAAACTTGGATTCTTAGTAGAACTCTGATTGGAATCCAAAAGGGAGGTGGAGTCCTTGTCCAACAAGGACTCCTAGGCGCCTCCTACTTGGGCTCACGCCACCCTTGGCGTGCGCCCTTCTCCTTGCCAGGTTCTTGTAGGGGGACAAGCCCCCACCAGCTCTCCAATAGGTGCATGACATGTGGTCAAAAGTCAAAGTGGTCAATGGTCAACGTTTGACCAGTCAAAGGTAGACTTTTGACCAAAGTCAAAGAACAAGAAATGGCAGGTGACCAAAAATGGCAGGTAATGTCTTACAAAATAAGACAACCCTTTTCTGACTTGGACAACCTCCAGTCAGACCATATGAAGGCCTCTGATTGAGCACAAACTCCTTTGGCTCAGTCAGGACAACTTATTTATGATAGTAAAAGAAGAACGTTAGGTTCAATCGAGTGCTAGCACGATTTCCTTTGAACCTAATTGAATCTCATTCAGATCAATTGAACTAGATCAGTTCAATTGATGATCACCAGATTCAAACCCTTGTTTGTGTGACCCAGTTAGGTTCAGTTCTGTATGGTAATGGGATATGTCATGATCTCTATCATCGACATCATCGAAACTCCTTTCGATGGATCAGAACTCTTCTGATTCGAACAGCTAGAATGATCGATCATCTAAATCATTCTAATTGCTCCCAAAATCCACCAGTGACACCTAGCAGTATATGGTGGCAACCCATCAGAGCTGAATGCGAACCTCTTGGTGCAGCTACCTGTGTGATTAAGTTCTTCTATCTTGAGCTCCCGATCAGATTAGGGTTAAGGTGAACTCGTCAAACCCTAGTCTCTGTCATATGATGTAATCATTCGATTCGAGTCCAATGTGAAAATCTAAATAGAAACTCTTTCTATTATTTCACTCTGCCATGGCCATGGGCTTTTGGACTTGATTCTCATGATCATCATAGGGCTGCTCCTCTACCACCGAGGTAGATAGATTCCCATCTTGATGCAATCCAGTTCCTACAATGAACATGCTATAGCCAACATACACCTCAGGGTTCCATATGGCTAGGAGATCCGAGTTAATGGTGTAGTCAAACTATAACACCCTCAAGGTGAACTGCCGATGCATCTCAAGGTCAAAGAACCAGACACACTACTGCAGCATCGAGTCAGTCATTGACGAGAAGGTAGACTTCCTAATGACTACTCGAGGTGGTCACGCTCAGTGCCCTCGTTCTCTAACGAGTACCTGTACTCTCGCTTCCGGTGTCTCCACACCGTAGACTCAAGACTCATCTACTAAAGAGAAGCGATTGTACACCAACCTTCCGGATCAATCACCATCCTCATGATGATCCTATGGTCGAAAGCATTTTATGAGTTAATAATGATTATTCATGTCTTAAATTTTCAACTCTTGAAAATATGAATTATCATTACCATTAACTCAAAGGATGTATCATAGATACTAAATACACATATGTGATAGAAAATAATCTATTTTATTGATTATAGTCAAAATTATAATTTTGCCCCTAGAAGTGTATTACAAGTGTCATTCAATTCTATCTTCTAGGGCACATATATCTAACAGTGCACACCTATGGAGGCATGCACCCATGGATTGTGATGCCTGGAGTCCCAAACAGATGGGACTCCTGGTTGCTTCAGGGTTTCTACCTAGGTGGCGCCAAAGACTAGACTTTGACCAGTCTTGGTGCCATCTGAGGATGATTCAAAGGGGCTCTCATCTGATTGGATCAGGTGATGTCATTCCACTAATTAGATTTAGATCTGATTGTACGAAGTGATGTGATTGGCTGGGATGATGTGGCACTACATGGTGTAGCAGGGTCTATATAAACCCTATCTGTGCCTAGGATTTAGATCTCTAGCCCATTGCCCATGATAGGAAGCTGCTCCTCTCCCTCCTCCATGCCATCTTCAGGTCCTCTTTCTCCTATCCACGCCCAAGAACTTTTGGGATTTAGTTTGGCACGATCCAAGCAAGAGAAAGGCGATGAGAAAGAAAGAAGGTAGCACTACTACAAGAGATGACACCCGATCTTCAAAAGAAGTTTTGAAGATTCTTCAAATTAGATCCAGATCTGATATTTGAAGAAGTAATAAAGAAAAAGAAGACCTCTAGATCCTATCTAAGTGGATATTGGTATAGGCCAGGCACTTGTATGGCTAGATCTAGAACCTCAAGAAGACATTAGGATCATCACGGGGTAATCTGATTACCCGCTACAAGATAAAATTAATTTAGATTTAATTTATTTTTTATTTTTATTTTATTTTCTTTCATTAGATCAATAATATCAGATCTAAAAGGTCTTAGATCTAATATAGATCCAAGAGAAAATTTTTTTGAAATATCTCTCTTGATCCAATCAGATCTAAACAAACCTGACCTGAAAAATAGGATTTTTTCCTTCAAGCCCTTCGTCGGCTGCAACTAGCTCGTCTGAACTCTAGCTGTTAGGTCTCCAACAGACCAGCACATCATGACAACAGACACCACTCTCCATAATAAAGCCCATGCAACCTCGAATGCCCCACTATCAAGCGGTTGCGGCTATCACTATCAATTTGCTACAGGCTCCGGGCTATAAAAGAGATCCTCTAGATACGTTTTTCCTAAGCTCTCTTCTCCTTCTCGATACTCTATAACCCTTTCTACTGAGTGCTCTATTTATGTTGGCTGAAAGAGCTAACTTGATCATCAGAGGATCTTACCGAAGCCACCCACCTTAGGCTCTAGACGAGACTTGTCTTGCAGGTCACCGACAGCGACCTCATCTTCTCCAACTCCAGCGCTCCTCCGATGATGATCAGATTTTGCACCAACACTCAGCATTTGATGATAGGTTTTGTGTTTAGCCTATTTAGAGGTCCAGTCTCAAGGAGATCTTTCTTGTAGCTGATTACATCCTTGTCCACTATCAAAGTAGAGTACATTGACATCATAGAGGTAGCGAAGGAAGCTCTATGGCTGAAGTGCATGATCTTAGAGATAGGCTTTTCATAGGATGCAGTCAAAATGCATTGTGATAGCTAGAGTGCTTTATTGCTCGCACAGAACTCTGTGTATCATGCAAGGATCAAGAACATTGATATTTGGTACCATCGAATTAGATAGTTAGTGGAGGATGGTGAGGTGGAGCTAGTGAAGGTTCACACCAAGAAAAATTTAGCTGATGTGCTTATAAAGATTCTTCAATGGAATAGCTTTCATAATTATATGTTACTGATGGGGTTGGCAGATAGATCTAAGTTCACAAGAATTTGGGAGCACCAAGATGGAGATATGAGATTAGGTATGGTGCTCTCAAGCCTTGAAAGTATGTAGAGAGAGACTAAGGAGCGAATGAAACCAACCATGGAAGAGCTTCAGCCAATGCTTTAGTTGAGTTGGCTTGGTTCCTGTTAGAGCTAGCCCAAGTAGAAGTCAAGCTAGCTTAGATCCTGATAGAGCCAGCTCGAGCAGAAGGTCAGAAGGCATATCAGGCTGGCATGCTAGAAGAGCTGGTTTGATTTCTAAGAGAGCTACCTCGAGCTGTAGAATAGAAGACGGTCATGTCTATCATGTCAGCTCGAATCCTGAGAGAGTTGACCTGAGCAGTAGAGCAAAGAGCGGTGATTCGGACTCTCATAGCAAACAGTCGAGCTGGCCCGACTGCTGACCGAGCTAGCTCGAATAGCAAATAGAATAGTACGTGTTTTCTATTCTAACTTGGGATTGGGTTTAATCTTAGGGACTTAGAGCCTTGATTTGTAAGGTCCTAAAGGGACTAACTTATAGATTGGACTGGGATTAGGCCAATGGGTGTGTGCATGAGAGACATGGGTGTACACGGGCTTGGAAAGTGTATCACATTAGGTTAGCTAGGAAAGTTTTTTAGGTTGGATCTTTTTGACCAAGTATATTGTTAGATATATGTGCCCTAGAAGCCAGAATTGGCTGACACTTGTAATACACTTCTAGGGGCAAAATTGTAATTTTGACTATAATTAATGAAATGGGTTATTTTTTATCACACCTGTGTATTTAGTGTCTGTGATACATCCTTTGAGTTAATGGTAATGATAATTCATATTTTCAAGAGTTGAAAAATTAAGACATGAATAATCATTATTAACTCATAAACAGCTCCCGACCATAGGATCATCACGAGGATGGTGATTGATCCGGAAGGTTGGTGTACGATCGCTTCTCTTTAGTAGATGAGTCTTGAGTCTACGGTGTGGAGACACCGGAGCGAGAGTACAGGTACTCGTTAGAGAACGAGGGCACTGAGCGTGACCACCTCGAGTAGTCATTAGGAAGTCTACCTTCTCGTCAATGACTGACTCGATGCTGCAGTAGTGTGTCTGGTTCTTTGACCTGAGATGCATCGGCAGTTCACCTTGAGGGTGTTATAGTTTGACTACACCATTACTCGGTCTCCTAGCCATATGGAACCCTGAGGTGTATGTTGGCTGTGACATGTTCATTGTAGGAACTGGATTGCATCAAGATGGGATCTATCTACCTCGGTGGTAGAGGAGTAGCCCTATGATGATCATGAGAATCAAGTCCAGAAATCCATGGCCATGGTAGAGTGAAATAATAGAAAGAGTTTCTATTTAGATTTTCACATTGGACTCGAATCGAATGATTACATCATATGACAGAGACTAGGGTTTGACGAGTTCACCTTAACCCTAATCTGATCGGGGCTCAAGATAGAAGAACTTAATCACACAGGTAGCTGCACCAAGAGGTTCGCATTCAGCTCTGATGGGTTGCCACCATATACTGCTAGGTGTCACTGGTGGATTTTGGGAGCAATTAGAATGATTTAGATGATCGATCATTCTAGCTGTTCGAATCAGAAGAGTTCTGATCCATCGAAAGGAGTTTCGATGATGTCTATGATAGAGATCATGACATATCCCATTACCATACAGAACTGAACCTAACTGGGTCACACAAACAAGGGTTTGAATCTGGTGATCATCAATTGAACTGATCTAGTTCAATTGATCTGAATGAGATTCAATTAGGTTCAAGGAAATCGTGCTAGCACTCGATTGAACCTAACGTTCTTCTTTTACTATCATAAATAAGTTGTCCTGACTGAGCCAAAGGAGTTTGTGCTCAATCAGAGGCCTTCATATGGTCTGACTGGAGGTTGTCCAAGTCAGAATAGGTTGTCTTATTTGTAAGACATTACCTGCCATTTTTGGTCACCTGCCATTTCTTGTTCTTTGACTTTGGTCAAAAGTCTACCTTTGACTGGTCAAACGTTGACCATTGACCCTTTGACTTTTGACCACATGTCATGCACCTATTGGAGAGCTGGTGGGGGCCTGTCCCCCTGCCAGAACCTGGCAAGGAGAAGGGCGCACGCCAAGGGTGGCGTGAGCCCAAGTAGGAGGCGCCTAGGAGTCCTTGTTGGACAAGGACTCCACCTCCCTTTTGGATTCCAATCAGAGTTCTACTAAGAATCCAGTTTGACTGGTCTTAGGCGCCCTCTAAGGAGGAATCCAGGGGTCTCTATTCCAACCAATCAGATTTAGATCTGATTTCACAAAGGGTTGTGATTGGTTGAGAGGAAGAGGAGTTGGATCACAAGAGGTCTATAAATAAGACCCTGCGCCCAACCCTAATTCTAAGTGAATGTAATTAGACACGCCCCAAGGCTGCCTCTCCCCTCCTTCTCCATGCCATAGTCTCTTCTCCCCTTGCTCTCCACGTCCAAAAGTGTTTTGGACTTAGGTTGGTGCGATTCAGATCAAGGAAAGGCGATCAAAAGCAAGAAGGCTGCGCTGCTGCAAAAGGACGACTGCAGATCTTCAAAAGAGTTTTGAAGATCCTCCAGATCAGATCCAGATCTGATTTTTGGAGGTGTGATAGAGAAGAAGAGGATCTCCAGATCCAACCCGAGTGGATACCGGTAGAGGCCAGGCGCTTGCGTGGCTAAGATCCAGAACCTTCCGCTGCAATCAGGATCATCTACAGGGTAATAGGATTACCCAAATCAGGTAAATTAAATTTGATTTAATTTATCTTATTTTATTTTATTTATTAAAATAATAAGAATCAGATCTGAAACATATCAAGATCTGATTGAGATCAAGAGAAAATTTTTGAAATATATCTCTTGATCTAATCAGATCTGGACGAACCTGGACCGGGAAATCAGGATTTCCCTTCAACTGGTATCAGAGCCATGGTTCTAAATTGTTTAGATCTGATTTTAATTTTATTTTAATTAGAAAATAAAGTGATTTCAGATGTCACATGAGATGTGATCAGATCTGAAATCAGAAAAATTAAAATTAAATGATTTGGATCTAAGAACATGAAGATATGCATGACTAGTTCTAGAATAGAATAGTTCTATAGAATAGTTTTGCATGTCTTTGATTTAATCTGATTAAATCATATTTTAGATCTTCTTATTTACTATTTTCTGATATTATAAGTGTTATAATAACATCTGATAAACAGCAAATAAAAATTATTTAATTTTAAATATCATATGAGATATGATAGATGCATGACTAGACTAGTTGTAGAATAGTTCTACATAATTGTCTAGATTAGAATTTATTTTGATTAGATCAATTTAAATCTAATTTTTTAGATTATTATGTGATAATTTAGATCTGAAAACATGCATGATTATGATACATGAGATGTATGCAAAATATGCCATTGATTAGATCTAAATTTGTATATGAGATATATGATATAGATCTGATAACTGTTTTGTAGTATTGACATGTTCCTGATTAAGGCGTTCCTCTTGGCCGTCCGGTCATAAGAACGAAGAAGGGTTTAAAGGCCCTCTCTTCCCATTCGATGGGGTGTTCTTATGACGTGTAGGGGTGCTGCGTGTTCGTCCTTAATCAGAAACCCAAAACTTACTTTCTGCAAAACCCTAGATCCTGAAACCCTAGGATTTATTGTGCATATTTTGTTTATGAACCCAACTTAATTAAGAATTAAGTTTATGGAATATTAATTAGGTCTAAAATTGAGAATTTCAGATCTAAGACATATTCATAATACTGGGTTCGGGCTTGGGTAGCTCAATTAGGTCTAAGCGGTTGATCAAACCGAATCAAGAGTTGGTTAGATGGGATCAACAATGCTTAAATTGACCAGCCTAATAGGATTAAGTCTGGGTCAAGATCGAGTCACGATCAAGCAAGACCTAATTAGGCTCAGAGGTTAGAGTCTGGATTGTAGGCTAACCCAATTGGTTCTGACTCAACAATTTGGTGTCTAAGGTAAGTTTGGCACAGACGATCGACTGGTTTTTAATTGGAAGCTACTCGACCTGAATGCGTTCTTGTGCGAGTTAACGGCATATTCCTTCCACCGGTCTCACTTACCTGGCCATATCTGTTGACACAGTTCTGATCTGAGGTGGTCAATAATCCGAGCTGACCCATGCCACTAGGTTAGTCATAATTGTTATGACTAAGCCAAGTCTAGTTTAATGAGACCTGAATCAATTCTCCCTAAGAAAAGATTAAGTCTGAGGTCTTCCACCATTGTAGACGTGCGGGCCCTT